>JANIJG010023820.1:0-20351 GCA_024611175.1 Megaceryle torquata | reverse complement strand
AGTATTGGTTTTAAAAGGTCTTTTTCTTGTGTCGAAGAAAAAAAAAAAAAAATTTACCCCTTTTTTTTTAAATTTTTTAAAAATTTTTTTTTGGGGGTTTTTTTTTTTTGTTTTTTCTTTTTGCCCCCCCCCCCCCCCCCCCCCATGTGTAAAAAGACCTTGATGAAGGCAATGCAGCTACAGTTCTTATACCAGAAGGCAGGCTTGACTCCAACTTAACAGTGGTCTTGTCTTCTTCAGTGCAGTGCTGGAGGAAGATCTCTGCATCTTTCCAAAGTATCTGTTGTGTGTATGAGTCCTGAAGTCATGGCACACAGCTGGATGCTGTCTAAGCACTCTGATCACACGGGTATTTTGGATCGCAAGTAACATTGCGCTGTAACTTCTAGGGTATGTACCTTAATTTTGTAGTTCCAGTTAAAACTCTTCTAGTTTTTCAAAGGTAGGCAGTGTGTAGTTTGTTAGCCTGGAATTAGATCTTGATCACAAGTGAAATTCTGAAGGAGTTACCTTAAAACTGTTGAGCAAATGCACAGTGTTTTTACAGTTTGTCCAACCCAAATCTTTCATGGTCACGGGATCTAAGGTTAGAGGCTTCAGTGCTAGTTATAGATGCGAAGGGATTAAGAATCCGAATGTTTTCTTACATAGAATGCAATCACTTTAGAGATACAACTCCAGAATCTAAATTAAATTGGTCTTTTCAAATAATCAAGTTGATCTGGTATGGAGAAAATACATGAAGGGTTGTACTCGAAACTACAGTTATACATGGAGCAAAAAAAGAAAAAACAAGAACCAAACTTAGGTTGGGTTTTGCAATTTGCATTTACAAATAAGCAGGTGGAGTCTTATCAGACAAATATTTTGCAGTTTGTTTTCAATTTCAAATGCACTGTAATAATAAAACAAAGGTATAAAGACCCCCCCCCCAGCCTGTACCTGTTAGTGTAAACCTGTTAGTTTCTCACCTATCTGCCTTCAAAAACCAAAATTAGGAATTTTCTAATTTGTTTTCTAGGCAATTGATAGATAATTAGCTGGTTCTTTATTGTTTTAAATGTGCATAAACTTTTGTCAATTGATATAGGAGCCGGTCGTGAATTTAACATAGGTAAGTGTGTGGGGCAGATGAAAGAAGATGCATCTAGAGAAAGGCAGTAGTCATGTTTCTGTGCCTCTGTAAATACATTTGCAAAGACAAGACATTCCAGTGCAAAACAAATTAAAAATGGGTAGAAGTACATGTGCAGACTTGTTCTGCGTCACGATGTCTGTGTATTAATAGAATTCAGAGAAAAGACAAACTTAATTTGCTAATTCCAGTGAATAGTTGTATTCAGCTTCCTATTGAGTAATCACAGAAGGCATTTTTCAGTTTAATGAGCATTCAGAATCTTATCTTTCATTTTTTCCTCTGTTTTCCACTAGATATTTGCTGTCTCAAATGTGCTCCTTAGCACTTTCATCAATATCGTATTTCTTTCTAGATCAATTAACAAGTGATTGTAGTGTGTAACTTGTAATGACTAGTTTAAGGAGGTGTTGAATATGAAGGACTTCATTATGTGATGGAGAGTTGTGGTTTAATGTGTGAACTTGTTAACTTCTTTTTTTTCCTAAAAGGGAAAAACCTTCACTAGCAGAAACATCTTATAGAAAGTATGAAATGGTAGCTCTAGGGGGTTGTTAGTTAGATATTATGTGTGTCAAAACTTAATTCGTTTCAAAATAACTATTTCCTTGTTATGCCATGAATAAAATGTGCTCTGGAAAGATAGCTTCTTGTAATAAATTAACTTGGTTGTTGCATTGTAGGGTGTTCACAAGCTGCACGTGGGGATCTCATGTTTCCTTTCCATATTCAACAGACACGCCAGGGAAAACACTTGTACCTCTGTGCTTAAACATATCAAAACATTTAGAAGTTTATTTCATAGCTGATGACTGATTGTGACAACCTGTATGTTGTTATTCATGTTACAGTTTTTCTGACTGTGATTGCTTTCATATACAGCTGGGTCTCTCATCCTGCTGTAAATGGTTTTGTTTCACTTTTGTCTGGGATAGGCATAGAAAAATGTTAAGTATATGTATTAGGCTTTACAAACACTGTTTTCTTTTGCCATATATTACCACGAAAGCACATTTTTCAATTGCATTATGGAAAAAAAGGCCTACTTTTGAGGTTTGGCTGATAAGAACCAGCTTGGCCTTTAAAAAAATTAGAGACCAGGAGGGTAACTGCAGTAGGATGGTGAGGCTGTGGGTTCTTTCTTTTTCCCTAATCAAGACAGACAAAAGAGATGCAGCATCTTGTTATCAGAAGTAGAGCACGTGTCCCTGTTCCATCACCCAGTGCAAGTCATATGATGTGAGGGTGTTGAGTTTTGTGACCCAGTTATTATGTAGGGGCAAGGGTTGGGCCTTGACACCTACATACTAGCTGAAATGCTGGGAAGTTCCTGAGCTTCTGTACAGAGAAAAGAGATGGATAAATCTGCATTCTCTTTCTAAAATCCTGGGCAAAGTTATTTCCCCCACAATTTGGTCACTTGAACATTTGCTTCTTTTCTGGGACTGATGTAATTTCACATCTCCTGGGCTATTTAGCCACTGTAATGAATAGAGAAGTAACAGGGAACATCACAAATATGAAATGGTTTCCAATTGAAGTGAGAGGGGGAAAAAAAATTTTTTTTTAGGTACTTGAAGGAAGACATGAAAAATAAATAGTGTGAGGAAATTAACAGGAAATTCATTATTTCTTGAATTTGGTGTACCAAACACAATGGGAGGTGGGGGAGGAAAGAGTCCTTTAGACTTGGCATGTTATAGAACTTGTTTTCACGAGAGAGCGGGAAGAGTCTGAACATAAAAATGGGCTCAACAAGGAACTTTACAAATCTATTGGTATTACTGGTGATAGCCCAGAGTTAGATGCTGTGTGCTAGCCACTGGGGGAGGAAAGAGTATTTGCTTGTGTAATCTTCAGTATGTATTAGATACTCCATCCTGGCTCCCCTGAAGATAGGATTCTGTACTACATAGACCTTTACTCTGGCTAAGTACTGAAGGCTTTGGCATCTTTCTTGCTTCTTTTTATCTCCTATGTGAAATTGGTTGAAGAACAGGAAGGTGGTGTCAGGCATTTGCTAGCGGTGGAAGAACGTGGGTTAGTGGACTTGGGTCATCAGTTTTAGATTTATCACTGGCTTGCTTTCATGTTGGGGCCACAAAGCTAACTTTCAGGCCGTGTGCATGTTATTCATGGGTGGATCAGAAAGCAGCAAACCAGAGACAGAGTAGTGATGGCATAGCAGATACATTCTGGATTGATAGAAGCCTAAAATAAGTGACTGAAAAGAAGTTCTAAGTATCTATAATTTTATACTAAACTAGAAGTCAGGTACTTTCTGAGGTGTATACTTCACTTAACCTGATGTCAAAGTATTAAAAGAATGTTGAGATCAAGGGTTTCCACAGTTGACATGGAATGGATGAGGCTATCCCTGGGTTCCAATTCATCCTGGGACCAAAGAGGTGATGGTAGAACATTCAAGCTGGTGAGGTTTTGCTCCCTCTTCCTACGGTACACACCCTGTCCTGGGGATTGGGACAGACAGGTTCTCAGGAAAGACTAGTAATTGTTGTTTCATTAGTTGTGGTTCAGACTTGATGGTGGCTTAATGACTGCTGCCTAAACAGAGTGTGGGTGTCTTACACTCAACTAAAATAATATTTGAAGTATTGCTATAAGAAATTTTAATTCTTACAGGCCAATTATAGCACCACTGATATATGACAAATGAAACTGTACTGAATGACAGATGAGTCTCTACAGAACCAAGTACAAATGTGTAGATGAAAACGCTTAGGAAGCATGGAGGAGTCTGGTGGGATCACTGGGTGAGGTGTACCATTTTAAGATCTCAGCAGAATGTTTTGTGGTGCTTCTATCAACTGCTAAAGAAAAGCTTTTTATGTCATTACTAGAATTATGTGAAATACAGAAGACTGGGACAGCTGCTTCTAGGGTACTAAGCAAAATTCAAATACTGAAATCTGCCTGTGTCTTAAAGACAAATTTAGCCAAGGAGTATTTTAATTCCTGTCATAGCAGAGAGAAGAAAGAAGTGAGAGTTGAGACTTCTTTTAAGTAATTAATATTTTAATCTATGTTACAAGGGTGATTCCTGAGCATGTACAATGTGTATCTGTTTTTGAGGGTCCTTGAGATTGTCCTACAATAAAAAAAATCACAATGACAGAAAATGTAGTTCCTATCGAGTAGCCTGTTAATTGTAATGCAGGAATCTATATATATATATATATTTAAGGTATCCTTAGTGGGGAGACACTTGATTCATTATCAAATTGACCCTCAGTACTGGATTCAGTTCTGCTTCCATTCCATTGTATTTTCACAATCTTCACAAAGAAGTAAGTAGTGGAGCATATGACTGTGGTTGAAGCTAGCAGCAAAAAAGGCATAAAGTGATTCTATACACATTATATGTTTTTCTGTTAACTGGAAAATAATTACTTTTTTTTTTTTCTGGGTCAAAGGGGCAAGATACTTAATTCTCAAAAATCATGGTATAAAAAAATATTTTAAATGGAGTGCCTAGGAAAAATGCAATACATGCTACAATTATTTTTGGAATTGTTTGTCAGTGGATTTGTAGACTTCTGTCGCATGTTTATATAAGTAGTCTGATCCCGTCTTTAGTTTGTAAACTGATCTCCCTACTTATGAAGCCAGAAGTAATGCCTTTTTTCCTCCTCCACTGTTGAGTCTGAAAACATATTCAGAAGCTAGACAATTTCCCTCTTCTCAGACAGGGTGGCAATTTTTTTTTTTTTTTAACTTAACATCAGCAATTGACTGGGAACCAAAATGTTTTCATATGCATCTTTAAAGCCAAGAATGGACAAGTAGCTTTCCTTTCTTTTTAGACAATTCAGGTTTCAGCTGTCTGGTGTTTAAAATGTGGATATTCTCTGAGTTTCCCTTCAACCTAGATAATGATTTTTGTCTCTCTGTTGCACTCTGACAATTTAAAAAATAAAAGTACATATTTCTTGTTTGGATCATGAGAGCTTGCTGAACACAAGCCATTTTGCTCCCCAGAAGGTGCATGGTAGAGTATTCCAGAAACACTTACAACCAGGTTACTACTTAGTGTTACTACTATGAAGTTTCTGTTGTGAGTTCTGATCCAGTGATGGGAATGGGGACCACAGCAGGATTCCCTGGGGAGGCTCCACTTCTGTTTGTTACGTAGTTCCATCTGGTCAATGAAATAGCTTTCGAAAAAAACAGCATAGAGCTTTGAAATAGATGCACTTGCTTAACGTTTTCCTACATGGTGTTTCCTTCCATGTGTAAATCCAGTGTTGCTCCCTCAGGTCATCATTAACTTGTTTGTGTATTTGGATTAACTAACTTGGCAGCCTCCCAGTGCCTTACTGCAGATTAATAAGACAGCAAGTTTCACCTTGTGTGGGGTGGCTTGGTTTTTTTTTTGTCCTTTCATAACTTCACATGTGATTTTCTTTTTGCTGATTGTCACCAACTTGGGTTTTTTTGATCTGATCTTTTAAAGAAGATAATGTTCTCCCCACTTTCAAGAAACTGTATCTGCTGACAAATAAGACAGCATATTTATGGCATGTCAACTTGGATATGGATTTTCCTCTCCTAGTGTTATGCTGATTTGTGTTCTCTCTCCTGGAAATGTGGGGGGCAAAGTTGCATTTTCTTCTTCAGTTTAGAAAGTTATCCTTTCTAATGTGAAGAGAGCTGTGGAGACAGAGGCATTTACGCTAAACAAAATTTGCAATATTTGTGGCTTTTAGCATCAGGACAGGGAATTTTTGTCTTGTTAAGTTTCAGATTACATCACATCTCACTCTTTCTGCTAAGCTAGTTTTGCATCCATGGCCTGCCAAATATTAGTGGGTTTAGAAGGCTTATAAGGATATAGAGCAGAGCCTGTAGTGCCAGTTTTCCTGCGGTCCAAGCAAAGTGCCTTCTTGCTGCTGGTCTCTGTAATTGATGGCAAATGACTGCTGCCACTTACTGTAGGGTCTGGTGGCAAACTTGTGCAGTGTTTCAGAAAGCTCCAGTTCATTCAGCTAATGAACCGTGTAGGTGTTGATGATTTATCACTATAATGTATATATTTTTTTATATGAAGACTGTGGGAAACCGTGTTTCTTCACAACCAAATTCGTAAGAATATCATTAAGATTGAGCAGTTTTAAGATTTGCACTCACAGATTAATTTAGTTCTTTTTGTATAAGTGTTCTGATGGCCCTACATGACACAGGATGCTCTTTGAACAGATGCCTCAATCTCAGTTACTGTCCAAGTTGTACGGCTTGGAGTTATTGCAGCAGGTTGTGGGCAAGGGAAGGTTGAGTGTTTTTAAGGCAGTGAATAACTGGCACAGAGAATTTGCATCGTCTTCCTGCCTCCAACTGAGTTGTTCTAGCGACTTTAATCCCACTTTAATGTTTCTAGGTAATTTAAAACTCTTCAAGAGATGCTTCTAAATACACAGACTTAATTTTTGACTTCCCAGAGTCTTTGTAAGCTTGCTTGCAGAAGTCCTCTCTGTTCAGCAGTTTTAAGATAGTCATAACTGTGTTGTTGCACGTACAGGTCTTCATTAAAATGCCTGTAAATATTAGAGCATCTCAAAAAAGGCAGCACAGATTAATCAGTGCTCCTGACCTGAGCCCATCTGTGCCTTCTCTTTGAAGTTGGGGATTAAGTACAGTGATGCTCTCTTGCATGGAAACTCTGAAAATGTTTCAAAACTGTAAAACACCAGTATAGTGCAGAGAACTTATTTAAATCAAATTTTGTAATAACCAGATTTGATGACAGTTTATCTAAGAATCTGGAAACTTGTTTTCAATTCTAGTTTTATTTGCCCTGAAATGTCTTGAGTGAAGACATTAATTTCTGTTAGTTAACACTACTTTTTTTCTAACAGGATTACACAGTGGGCTTCTATAAATTTTTAAGTAGTTGGATAGCTTAACATTAATTTTCTTTGTACTTTTGCTGCAAAGAATAATGGGAAAGTGGTTTTAATATGATAATATTTTTGCTCTTGATTTCCATGCAAGTAGCCAGTATGTCATCGTTGAATTGAAAGTAGAAAGAACAATTTTGTATATTAATTAACCTTCAGGTATGCCTTCCTTTGGGAAGACTTACTGAGAATCTATGCAACGAGCTTCATTTAAAAAGTGAAATACTATTCCATGATAATTTAGGGGAATACATCCAACTTGCCATCTTTTCAGAAAGCAGAATAAGCAGATCTTCCCCTTGTGCTTACTTTCTCACTTGTATACAGGGAAATGAAAGCAAGCATTCCTCTGCTGAAGTTCCTCCTTGTTCACTTGCATTTGAGGCCGGTTATTGAATTGATCTGATTACTCAATGAGAAATGACTCAATTTGTCATCAAGGAAGTATTCTCTGCATATGTAAAATAATCCAGTGCATTACTCTGGAAAACTCTGTCCATTGGAGCCTATTTTAATTTATTCTATGTTCAGACTTTGAATTTCAAACAATTCTATCTTATGAATATTTTTATGGCTGCTTACTTGTCAGTTTGGGCCATTATGACTTAGGTGTTGTTCTGAAATGCTTTTTTTTTTTTTAGGGTTTATAAAAGATACTTCTCATATTAGAAATAATGTTTCAATATCTTGTGGTATGTTGAGCAAGTGCTGTGGAAATGCAGGAGGAGGAAAAGATAATCCTGTCTTCAGAGCAGTGCTTGGGGGATATGCAGCAAATAAGACAAACTCATCAGGCAGCAAAGGAGAATCAAATATGAATATGAAATATGATTTGTCCTGTACAAGGAGTGAGACAGGCCATGTTTTGGGGAGTGGGAGGGGAAGCCAAATGATTACCTAGGACTGTAGAATACAGGCTTAGATGTGGTATGACTCCAACACCCTAATGGAGAATGTGGGCTGTTTCAAGATGTAGTTTGCTAGATTTCTGTAAGAGGAGCGACCTTTCATTTCCAAGAGAATGTTTACAGGGAGGCTGTTGGATATTGTAAACTTTGGAACTAAACTTGATAGCAGATTCACAGGTCATGCTTGTTTGTGCTTTCAGGGATTCTTTCAGATCTTGAGGGCCAGGACAATTCCCCCCCCTTCCCCCCCCAGCTTCATAATCTTTTTTTCCCCTTTGCACGCATGAAGACTTCATTTTGCAGACTGCCTTAAACCCACAGCAAGGGAGGGTTTCTTTGGGGTTGAAAGATAAGACCAAACAATTAAACATGCACAGCTGCTTATCTCGATTGAGTGGAGAGGGGGAAGAACCATCACTGGCCTTCGGAGTCCTGCTAAGCCACTTCCAAGAAGTGCCTGGTTGCATATAGCAGGGTGGCTGCTTGTTGGTGGTGTTGGGTACAAGAGCTGGTGGTTGGGCAGGTCACTGCTGGCATTTGGCTTCAGGAATCAAGCTGACCAGCTGATGCTGGCAAGTTGTCAAACTCTTTGGGTCTCAAAAAGCAAAGGGAGGAGAGTGGTGGCTAGCTTGAACTGAACACATCTCCTTCTCCACTCCCTGCTGAACAGCTTGTTGTGCTGCTTTTAATGATTCTGAAGAACTTACTCTTTTCCTCAGAGTTAAATTTACAACGAGGGGCATTGTTATTTCTAGATGTTGTTTTGAGGTTTGTTGCTTTGTTGTTAGTGTTGGGGTTTTTTTGGTGCGTGTGTGTTTTTGTGTTTTGTTTTGAAGTTCCCCCTTGCACAGCAGTGGTGTATTTTTCAAATACTTGTGCATTTTCACATTGGTAACTATTGCACAAGCACTTGTGACATTACCATAGCTTTGATCTTTGACATACTGTAGATTTTATAGCTTTCGTACTAAAAGTGAGAGAATTATCACAGGGTGTTTAGGGAGTTAGATACTCTGCAAGCCCTGTTATTTTTGACGGCTATGACAGTGGGGAGGTTAGAGGTACCCAGTGGTAGTGTTCTATGTTTTCTATCAGTACAAAAGAGGTTTTTTGAAAGTCATCTAATAACACTGTTTTTTGCATGGCTTTCTATGCTAGAACCCCTAGTTCTGATTGTTTCTGTTATGTTTGTAGTTCACAAGGACCTGAAGTGGTTTTGCGTGTTGCCAGAAGAGGGGGGACAAGATTAACAACTCTTGTTCATCCTCTTTTGTGTCAATGTGTATGATATATATTCCACACAAAACCACACTCTGATCTTCAAAATGCACTATTTGATTATATACATGTACTTACCTGTATGATTTATGTGTGATTAACCCTTGTTTTTTTGAATATGGTTATTATAATTTATCTCTTTGGTTTGGGGTATGCTGCTTGAAATGGTGTGATGTGGCATTTCATTAAAAAACTATGTAGACTGTATCTACAAGCTCAGAAATTGAGTCTGTCTTATTCCTACTTGATTTCCCACCAGAAAACAGTGTGAAAAGAGTTTTCTTCCTTTCTCTCTCTGCAACCTTACTTTTCCAGCTAGGGTCAGGGCAGAGGCAAGGGCACTGTAGCAGAGACTTTGACAGCCAGAGGAGCTGACTTGGAGAAGCACAGTCTCAAGCTTCAAGAATGTCTTGAGTAACAATATATTTTACTTAAAAAGAATTATATATTTTTTAACCTATGCTTGACATTTAAATGAAGGGACATTTCCTTTTGAAAAATTAATTTGAATCTCTAAAGTTTTGGTCAAAACAATAGCCAGTAGAAATCCTATATGAACCTTTTATCTGCCCAGCACTAATCAAACTCATTAGTCCATTTGCTGGACACCAAAGACCATCGGATGTCTGTTGTTGTTGTAATTTCTGTGTGCGTTTGAATTTTTTTTTTCCATTGGGGAAAAAAAACCACAAGAATTTAGAGAGCACTGGAAAACTCTTCCAGAGTGCTTATGTGCTTTTGTACTTCCGTTTCCTTGCCACTCCCTTGCTGATGATGGCTATATTACTTTCACTTGAAAGGTGGTATTTTGTTTTGTTTCAAACTGGTGGGCTGTATAAAGGTGAAATATCTTCTAGTATCCAGTTAACTTTTAGGGAATTAACTCTAGGTCCTAATGTTTGTTTAAACTAGTCTATAACATTATGAGTAAAGTTAAAATATTTGTGAAAATTGAGTTACATGTCATAACCCTCTTAGTATGCTTTAATCACGCTGCTTTATGTGAAATGAGCTGTGACAGTGATATTTTGGCAAATAACGTACCGTGAAAAATAGTTATGCTCTAACATTTTCCACAAATCTGAAGCCTACTGATGAGTGAGAGAAGCAGCTATGAAACTGCACGAAATTTAGACTGTATGATTATGTTGCTGTACTGTAAAAGCTGACAGTGATGTGAAATTTGGCAGCAAATATTACTCCTGCGTTTGCTCTGCGTTCTCTCTTTATGGCTTTTCTTCCACTCATCCTTCAGCACCCTATTTGGAGGTTATAGCAGATGCAATGGGAAAATTCTGACCATTATTTTTCTCTATCATGAGGCTAAATTTCCAGATTTTGTAGAACAGACTATTGCAGTTAGACTGATTTTGTCATTCATGAGTAGATTTTGCTGTATATCAATTCCATTTTTAAGCACAGAGCATTAGTTCAAGAATATTAAGACTGTCAAATTAGAAGTTACATAGACCAGATGGCTAATTGGTTTCTGGAATATGATGATGCTAAGTTTTACACTTCTGATTAAGCTTAGAGTTGTGTGGGAAATGCCAATACAGTCATCAGTAAGGAGTGGAAGAAATTTGCTTCATTTGCTTTGGGAAGAAAGATAATGTTATTTTTTATCATGGGGAAAATGAAACCATCTTTCAGTGTCCAAAGCACTGGCCTGGGAACCTGAAAGGCTGAGAATTCTGATCAAAATAGCAGAAAGGGATGTGAAGTGGGGAACTGGAGTGCTTATGTGGACCTCAGACCACTGGAAGACAGCACTATGTAATTTCCTATATGCACCACCAATTGTCTTAACTTTCCTCTTCAAATTGGCATATGCATTCTAGTGAGAAGTTTTCACGGGTTAATTTATTGCAATGGGAACAAATTTCTTGGACATTCTTTACTAGACTGTTACAGGAGGAAGTAAGGACTGGCTCAGTCTTGGACATTTCACTGGAAGAGAAATACAGGTTATCTCCAGTATTAAGGTGTGCTTTTTCAGTTGTAAACCAGGCAGTTCTCTGTGTGTGTGTACTTTGAAGAGAAGGGACTTAATGCATTGTAGCAAGTTCTTTTTAATTATCCAATCTATTTTATTCCCCTAATTTTTGCTCAACCTAGAAGATCTAACTAGAATCAAAGGGCTGAGTCTGGTGTAAGGAAGGTGTTCTGATGAAGCATGCTATGAGAACTTGTGTTTTATCCCCTTGGACTTTTGTAGTCTACTCTTATTTTGGGTAAATATTGCTTTTATAGTAAGGAACCAGACCATAAAATCTGTAAGGTACTGGTCATTTACTAGAAAAGCAGATAAAAGAAATGATTTATTAATAACCATTCTGGACTGAGATGATTTGAAAAACACCACCTTCATAAAAAGATTGAAAGACAACTGCAGCAATATTCTGCAGCAATAAATTGCAAATATTTGTTTTAATTGGCAATTCTCTTAAAATTATCAAAATCCATTTCCTCACTGTTGTAATTCTAGACAACATGTGTTTAACATAACTTAGAGAGAGGAAAACCACTCCCTGCTGTTAAAAAAATCCGTGGGCTTTCCTGCCTATTTTGTCACTGTTTATTGATCAGGTAATTTTACCTATTACACAGTTTGCAGAAAATTATTTCAGCTTTATGTTTGTCATGTGAAAATGATCACTTGTGTAAGAAGGGTAAATCTAATTTTAACAATTTTTTTTTAATCTTTCTGTCATGTACAGTTGCAGCATCATATATCTTTTTTGTTAGATTTTTCCTGTATATTATTAGCTCTTTAAGCAACCAGATGTGTGTGCCGTGAGGAGAGCTGCTCTGTTACTACCAAAGACAAGACGAAAGCAATATTGACTTTCTTAAAAAGTGCAGGAGCTCCCTCTTCTGGCTTAAGTGCTTTAAATTGAAAGCTTATGGGAACGTTCCCAAAACGCCACAGTAAAGATTATCTTATTTTGAATACTTACCTACACAGATGTTTTTCTGGTATCTTGTCAGTCATGGTTTGACCTTCTGATGCCCATTTGGATTCTTCTCTGAGTGTGCTATCTCCGTTTCTGTAGCCTTGCTCTGTATTGTCCGAGACAGCAGGTGTCCTCTCGGTGTGGTGCTGCTGGTGTGGTCCCAGCACCACTGGTTATGTAGGTGTAAGTTACAATTCCAATATGAGCTCTTCGTTTAAGTTCCGCCTGAGCTTTTCACAGCTCTTGATAGTAATGCAAGTCCTCGATGGTCACTTGGTACAAAGCCTTATAAATCATCAGGTGTTTAGAAAGGAGAAGTGAGGTATTTTAAGAACACTGAATGGGCTTTACAGTTGATGGATCTGTTATGGCCCCTTTCCTCCTCTCTCATCCATCTAGGAAGCAGTAGGAGAGAAGAAACTCCCTTGCTGTTTGTGTTTGTTCAATCCTTCCCCTTTCATAGCTTCTTCAATGTTGCAAATCTTCAGAGAAATGTTATGGTAGGTAAATTGATGGGACAGCATCTGAGTCATGTGACATCATTCCAAAGGGTAGGAACATGACTGGAAAAGGTGGCACTTGGGACAGCTCTCTTACCTTAGTTGTTGAAGACAAAAAAAACCAACCCCAAAACCAAACCAACAAACAAAAACCATCCTCCCCCCCACCCCCCAAATACAGTGATTTTACTTTTATTTTTTTTTAATTCTGAGAATGTGGGATGATAAAATAAGTATTTAACTGACCTCAATCAATGCTTGTGCCTTTAAGACACCTGTCAAAATAGGAGCCAATTGTGCCAGAAGAGTCCTGGCTACTGGTCAGTCCTTAGCTTACTATCTTAGGGATACTAATTCAAGGAACACACATCCACACTTGAAGGGACCAGTTACTTTCTGTAATATATTGGTTCTTCAAGTAGCTACACTAAGCTGAATTCAGTTACCTTCCATCCCTTTGTGTTTTTGATTTCTTGGGTATTTTAGCCTTTGAATTAGGGAGGAAGATTGAACTGCCTCTGGTTACACCCTGTAATAGAAGCATAAGGATGTATATGACATGTACAGGAACAGTGCACAGTGCTATTTGGTAACCTGCAATGATACCATCTTCAAGAAACATTTTTATTGTAGAAACTTTTTTTCCATTGCTTCATCAAAATTTCTCTATTTGCAATATTTTGTTTTTCAAAGCATCAGATTTTTTTTTTTTAATTTCTACCTATTTATTTAGCTACACTTGCTGGAGCAGCTGTGCTTACTTCATTCTGTAACATTATCTTTGTCGTTATCTAATAAGGTGCAAGATGAGTAACTTGGAAAGGCTGCCAAAAAAAAAGTAAAACCATCACTATCATACTGCTTAGCTCAGACAAAATAAGAAAAAATACTTTAGTGTTTGTAGCAAATGCCAAAATAGAATCAACGCAGCATTGTTCTCCTGGTTTAAATTGCAAAATCCAGGAAATGCAAACATTAAGTTTCCAACAGCAACATTTACTTGGACTCTTGTCATATCCTGTGTTTTCCTGGTATACATTAAGACATAAAGTAATGTATTAAGTTGTGAGTCAAACAAGAAAAACAGAAAAAATTCTTCATGTAGGTAACATGGCCAAGTTAAGTTCCATTACCATTCCTGTTTATTGACCTCTTATAATTGTAAATTATTTTTTCTCATAAAGATTGAGGAGTATTTTTTATTTTTATTTTTTCTGGCCAAATCAAGTGGAATCTGAGAGCTTGTCTTCACTGCAGTGTGAACTTGACATACAGTTTACCCTTTGCCTTGAATCTGACTCTTGTTTGTCCATTAGTATCTCAGATTTTAATTAAGTGGCTTTTAAACATGAAAATATGACTTGAATCTCAGGTGCTGACACTGACTGCAGTGGCAAGGTACCTTAGGCTATATAAGTTGGCAAGACAGAACTTAAAATTGATTCTAATTGATCTGTGTTCTGCTAATTAAATTTGTAAGTAACCAAAATTTGCAGAGTGACTGTACTCGGGGTAAATTACAGTGTTGCATTAAACGTGAGCTCTAACTGTCTTTCTTTGGAATTTTAATGTATAATTTTGGAAACTATATATATGATTGGTTATAAAATTTTTAGAGAGTATTCCAGATTACTGAGCATTGTTTATTGCAGTATTCCAGTTACTGAGCATTGATGTGAAGTAAGAAACTGTAAGGCGGAATGGGGACGGCAAGGTCTGAGAGGGAGGAACTTCACACCTAGAAAGGGAGAAATGAAGCAAATTAAAATAATGGAAACAAAACTGGAAGGAAGAGTGTCCTGAGTGACAAATCACACTGTGGGCTCCATGAAGTGGTTCTCTCAGATCTTGCCAAGGAGGAAGAGGAGGAGGAGGGGTAGGGTGGGAAGCAGGAGGAGAGCTTTGTGGTGGCATTAGGGAGTTAGATGGAATCAGAGAATTCAAGAATGAAGAATGGCCATAGGGAGATTCCAGGGAGGAACAGAAGTGAGTGTCTGGTGGACCTGACGTACCAGCAGTGCACAGGCTCTGGATCATGTCATTGCCTGTTTTCTTCTAACTTAGCATCCCAGGGAAGTTTGGCTTGCAAAGGTTGTAAACTGCTGGAAATCCAATGCAGGTATTTCCTCTGACTAGCGATCTGTCTGTGTGGTACTTTGATTTTACTGTGCACATGTATGTGTAAGGAAGTTTTTTTTTTTGTTACTTATGTTCAAGATGCAACTAATAAATTACCATTTAATAAATCAAAACCTTTTCCAAAATTAAGCTAATGCTTTTCAGGTTGCTTATACTAAATTTTAGAACTTCACATTAAAGAAAGCAATCTGAGACCAATTGAAATGAAAATTATTGGAGTGAGGCTTTTTTTATAAAAACATACTTATGAAAGTAGTGTTTATTCTGCTTTTGCACTCTGAAAAAGCAATAAATATCGTTTAACTGTTTGTTCATCTCCTCTTCACCTATCTTCTCTGCCATCAAAAAAAGAGAGAGTTCTGTCAGAAATGTTTTGACAGAAGTGAATTATGGAAAGTTATGCTGAGCAAAGGAGAAACATTCAGAAGATTAAATAATCTGAAAGAAGAGGTGCTCAAAACTTCTGTAATAAAATATGGAAGCATTGTAAAATTATCTGTGCCTTGACTCTAAAGGTGTCCAAAATTTTGAGTTTGAAAGAGCACGATCTGACATTGTAGGGGATGTTTTTGACTTTGAAATAACAGTATTTGAACATTGATATATTTCTGAGGGTGATTTTTTTTTTTGGACATGGGTGTTTAACAGACCTCAGAATTGGTGCATGCATGTTTTGTCGAGCCTCAGGACTATGAAGTAAATTATGCTGTTGACACAAATACTTGGCTAAACTATTTAAATAAAGCAAGTATTTGCTGGTTTATTAAGCATGGCCTTAATCCTGGCTTTATTTCTATCAGAGATTTTTCCATCAGCTTTTGTAGATGTGGGATCAAACTGCATTATAATACTATTAAAATACAGAGCATTTTTCTAAAATGGGAGTTGCAGAGCCCTTTGCAGAGCATGTGTAACTCTCATTGCAGTAACTTTTGCTGAACTTTCTCATTAATAAAAAATGTTGAAGTTGTCATCGTTTTCAGTATTTTTGGGGTCCAGTAAGGTTTATCATTTACTGTAGTTACTTTTTTTTTTTCCAAACACTGTGGAGAAACCATGCCAGAACAAAACTGTTGGTGCAGGTAATTAATGGAGAGGCTGTGGTACTTGCTGACAGGTATTTTCCAAGAAAAGGAATGGTTTGCAGCTAAAGGAAAAGTGTTAAAAGTGTGCCCAAACCAGTAATTCAAACTGAAAGAGCAAACTTTGATCTGAGGCATAGTTTAGGTCACATTTTAATGAATAGCTTTATTTAACTAGTTTATTAAACTAATATTATTCTGTCAGTTGGTACATTTTATTTGCAGAAAATTGGATCTGTCTAAGGGTATCTGACATTGACTACGGTCATGCTGTTTTAAATTAAACTAGTAGCTTTAATGTATTAAAAGGAATGTTTTCATGCATTTAAAGGAATGTACTCAATTCCAATGCTGACACTTTTAAATCTGAGTCTGGACAGAACTCGTGTAGGGATTTTTGCCTTGAAGATAAGGAAGGTGAAGGTTGCAGGCAGTCTTGCCACCGCTGCCGTATTGCTGCGTGTTGACTGTTCAGGTAAAGGTGGTATCTAGATAACCAGGTTTTGTGTTATGGTCCCCATCTGGATGAAGGAATATTGTGGAAGCAGAAAGTTTGGATATCAATTTCAGTGTTGCTATTGGAGTGTCTAGGTAAGTGAGATTTTTTTCCAATTGACACAGGACTAAGCTCTTAGGGAGGAAGAACCTATTTATTGCTGAAGCTGTGAAGGAAGCAAACCTTATGCTGTGTTTTCTTTCCCTCTCCTGCTTGTCTTTGGAGCCCTTTGAACAAATTTAGTCAAATATGACAGAAGAGGAAATAGCTCAATCTATGAGTTTCTGACATGTTTTTGGAAATGAGTGGTCAGGTGGTGATTGGAGCTGTGTCTTCTGTTAGTGATCTGGAGAGGAAAGGATCTAGTGGGACCTCATCCTTGAAGGGAAAGAGAATACTATTATAAAGGCCCAAACAGCTTTTTTTTTTTTTTTTTCTTGCATATAAAGGCCTAGACACTACAGTCAGGAAGGCCACTGCAAATCAGCCTTGCTTTGTTCTGGTGTTGATCAAACTGGGCACTGCAGTGAGACCTGAGCCTCTTGGAAATTACCACTGTAGACTCCTGGGAATTAATTTCTACGGTCTTAATGTTTTCTGGGATGTGATTCTTCAATACTTTTTTTTAATAGTAGCTGTAGGTTTTATCATTTAAATCATATATTTCTTTACCCAGCTCTAACTTCTTTGTTCCAAATAAGTAGAAATCAGAGAAATCTCTCTTCTGATACATTGTGGCTTCACAGTTAAATCTGAGCCATGGAAGTACAAGTCACTCTACAAGATATGAGTTCAGAGGTATTGTTGTTCCAAACTGAGTTATTAGTGAAAGGTGTCCCCACAAATGTATAAATTAAAAGTCAAGCAGTTAGCATGTTCTCAGTGGAGGCTTAAGAGTGTCTACAGTCTCATCTATTGTTCTCAAAGCCTTTTAACTAAATGAGGTTGCTTAACATCCCCATGGTGTAAGCTAAAAATTTATGTAAGCTAAACAAAATGGAGAGCACCGATAGAACATTCTATAGAAAAATATTATGCAGAAGCCTTAAATTATTCTGATGGCTGACGACTGATAAGATGGCAAGACCAGGAAAAAGTTACAGAAGGCACCTGTTGTTCTTCTCAGTTTGGGACAATCCATTTTTCTCTATGTTGGTGTATTGGTTAATAACATTTGGTAGTTGCCATAGATATTCCTATTTTTTTAATTGAACTCTACACCCAGAGTGTTTTGCTGCTCTTCATTTCCATTATACCCACAGCTGAGTGGCTCAGAGGTAGCTTCTTGCTACTGCAGTCCCTTTGAAGTCCCATCACGTTTGTGCACCATGACCTCTGCAGTAATTCCAGTTCGAGATTTTTTTTTTTGAAGGTTCCTGTTGAGAACCCTCCTGTGCCACCTGTAAGGGTGGCTGAACAGCTTTGGAAGCCTCTCAGGAGCTGCAGACATATTCCAGTAGCCTGTCGGAGACTGTGATTGAGGAGGTGGAAACTTCCTCAGAAGAGTTTAAAGATTCAGCAGATCTCATTACATTACAACTTCTAAATGAGTAGACCACCATTTTCAATTTTGTCTACCAAAACAGGTTTACTTCTCCCAGTCTAGAAAATCTCCTTTGGCAATTTCCTGTGCTGAGTACGTTTTGGAGACCTGTGTACGTGTCCCTAGTCATTCAATTACCTGAGACACCGAATGGCTGTCAAATTTCCTGTCTCCACATGAAATCTCTATCTGGTAGTTCAAATACCATTTGCAGGCATGCTGGTTTAGTTCTGGAAATGAAAGTTAATAGTCTTTGTAACTGTAGCATCCTTTAGAAACACAGGTTGAGTGTTTCTTGTATCAAACAACCTGGTTTTATGTTTCTCCCACTCCTCCCCCAATTTGTAACATCACTAGGTTCCGTACATTTTATGTTTTTAGCCATTTAAAATCAGTAAAAAGTATTTAGCCTGCTGTTTAAATGTGAATAAAATAATTTAATATTCATTGAAGTGCCAAAAATACTAAACCTGTAAAATAATCTTTCAGAAATAAATATGATGCAGTTTATTGAGGTTTGGATGGAGAGTCAAAGGTAGAACCAAGACTTCATGTGTGCTGTCTCCACATGATGCTTGCCACAAAGACAAATTTGAATTGGTTTTCCTCCCTCATCTCTTGTCGAAAAAAGAACTTGACTAAAATAAAATGTACACGTGACTGCTGGAGTCACTTCCATTCAGAAGCGATAGAGGCTGCTAGAAAATTTAAGCTATTAAAGCTTAAATTATGTGGAAGGCTGTTCATCTTGGCACTCCTCAACTGCCTCCCACCCTTGTGCTTTACCCGACTCCTGCTGTCCATTGTTTTTAGTCTTCCCGTATCGACAATGTGGGTGATCAGGAACAAGATTTGTCCCCTCAGCTTTTGGTAAGAGGGCTCTCTTATTTCTGGGATGTCCAGAAAACCAGTTCCCTTGGAGAGCTGTAATTCTGGGATTTTGCACGTTTAGAACTTATTCCCAGGAGGCTTCTGCTCTTCTCCTGGTCATTTAGAACCAGGAGATTTGGCACCCCAATAATTTATGTCACCTGAATGAACTTGGCAGAAATGCCAACTACAGCTGTGCCTGGCCTGGTGAACCTGCTCATGTAGCATGTAGGAGCTATCAGGAGGACGTGTCTGTTGCTTTTGTGGCCATCTAATTTGAACAACAGGTATTAAAAGAATTAAATCAACCAGAAAGCCCTAGAAATAGGAATGCCCTTAGCATAGAATCGTTAAGGTTGGAAATGACCTTCAAGATCATAAAGTCCAAACATCTACTCTTATCTTGACCGCTAAACTAGGTCCTGCAGTGCCACATCCAGGCCTTTTTTGAACACCTCCAGGGCTGGTGATTCCGCCCCCTCCCCGGGCAGCCTGTTCCAAGGCCTCACCCCTCTCTCAGGAAAGAAATTGTTCACAATATCCAACCTCAACCTCCCCTGGCACAACTTGAGCCCATTTTTCTCTTGTCCTATGACTAGTTACCTGGGAGAAGAGACCAACACCCCCCTCCCTGCACCATCCTTTCAGGCAGCTGTAGAGAGCAATAAGGTCTCCCCTCAGCCTCCTCCAGACTAAAGAACCCCAGGGTCCCTCAGCTGCTCCTCATGAGACATCTTATTCAGGCCCCTCACCAGCTTCGTTGCTCCAGCAGCGAGTAGATACGCAACAATGATACAGGCAGAAACAAAGTGTTTATTTGCTGTTTGCAAACGAAAATCCATCGGCTTTACTAGGCAATTACAAGCAGAAGTGATTAACTCTCGTGCCTCCCGTCAGAGGGACCGCCTCGCGGGGTGAGGCTCGGGCGCGGCGCCCCGTGCGGCCGCTAGGTGTCAGGCGGCGCGCGGCCCTGGGGCCCGCGTGCGTTTGCCGGCGGCGCGAGGTGCGGCGGCGGGAAAGCGGCCCCCTCAGAAACAAGCCCTTTCTGAGGGCCGGTTGTAACCGCCCTGCGGGGTGTTGTAAAAGCCTCAGGTGCGCTCGGTGCGGCTCCTAACGTTACCGGCGCTGGCTTCCACGTTTTATGGAAAGATGGATTGAACTTCAGTTTAAGAATATTCGGTAATCCCTCTCAGGACGTACTGTAACAGCTGGTATTTCTGCGTCGCGGCAAATCGGTTCCATACAGCAGCCAGCAGCGCCCATGGCTGCGCTCCGGCAAAAACTTCCAAAGCATTTGAAGGAAAGCGAGCCAAAGAAAATAATATCATCACTGCAAAAATGTAGCTTAATTTGCAAGTTAAGGGAAAAAAAAAAAAAAAAAAAAAATCCCTGTTCCTTTCCAGCAAAATATTAAGCATTTTACTGGTAAGGATTTCATCAGGTCATTTATTTTTCATTAATATGTATTTAGGATCTGTGGGGAATAACTTTACGCCATAAATAAGTTTCTTAAATAATAAGGAGCTTG
>JANIJG010023819.1:0-37744 GCA_024611175.1 Megaceryle torquata | reverse complement strand
AGGCTAAACAGCCCCAGGGCTCTCAGCCTTTCCTCATAAGAGAGATGTTCCAGTCCCTTCATCATCTTCATAACTCTAAACAAACACCACAGAGAAGTGTGTGAAGGGAGTGTGCTCATGAACAGCACACCTTTGATAGTTTCATTAACTGACATGTAAATATTTTTTTAATCTTCAAAACAGAAATTATAGATATAGATTATCCATATTTCTATTCATACTGCAGTTCCTCCTAACAATCCCAGTGCTTGGTAGGGAGACACAGCATGCCTCGTGCATCAGCCACTGCAGAAACACGTTACCACACACTGTATTACAGCTGGATGCTTCTGAAATGGTAAAACACTTGGTAAAGGTGTGGAGGGAACTTCTGGTAGTAGTTCAGCAAATGTCAGCAATGGAGATATCACTCAAGAAAGCCACTAATTTAGACTGAGCTCTGGTGGAGTGTGTATTAATCTTGGAGGGTGGCTCCTTTCTGGTGTTTTCATAACAGGTTTCACTGGTGGTTAATTTGGCACTCCTGACTTTCAACCTCTCAGCTGCTGACACAAACAACTCTGGATCTGAAAGACCTAATACTGAGGAGGTAAAAAGTTGAAAGACTCTTAAAAACAAAAGTCCAAAGAATGCCCTGCCTCTAGACATTTCTTCCTTCAGGAAAGAATGAAAGTATGTCAGTCCTCTAGATAAGCTGAGACCAAAACCATGTTCAGGAGAAGATTACAACAGGTGTGTAGTGACACATTTTCTTGAAGGAAGCCATTTGGATCCAAAAAGGATTTGGCTCTCATCTGGCTCCCTAGATGAAGTCATAACTAGGAAACAGACTTTCAAAGACTAGCCTGGGACACTAGGGGCTGAGGCATAAGCAAATCACTCAGTTCAGTCAGTGCATACCTGAAAATTATGTGCAGGAGTAATGGTTTACTGTACCCCAGGGAACCTGCAGAGTTGGTGACACATGTAAATATTTATGTGTGTATAGATACACACACACACATATATATATATATGGGATACAGGGAGAGAGCAGAAGACTTGACAAGGAAAGAAGGAAATGAAGTAAAGAAGTAAAGAAGGAAACTGACTCCTTTAGTATCAGCAAACAGTCTGGAATGACTGTGAGTGGCACCTGGCAAGAGAGGCCAACCTGACATCAGCCTGCCATCCTGAATCATTCTGCCAGTTCCGTGCATCTCTTGCTGTTTTTCATACTGTTGACAAGAACTTTCCTCCCAAAGGAGGAGTTTCCCCAAAGGAAAACACAGATCTTCAAGTGAGAAGACCAGCACCTGTGGCACGAGTTGGGACATACCAAAACTGACATGACAGAGGGTTGAGAAGTTCCGCATTAGCTGACTGTGTCAGGGTGCAGCAAAGGCTGGTTGCTCCCTGAGTGAAGGGTGGCCATGAGCTGAGTGAAGGGTGGCCATGAGCTGAGTACAATAGCACATATGGCAGTGCAGGGGCCTCACCAGCCAGGGCCCAGCCCCACAGTGTCCCTGTGAGGTAAGCGGGCAGACCTGGGACTTCTTCAACCAAGGGTGCATATCATCAGGTGAGTTCACTGTGGCGAGGCAGATCTGAGGTCAAGCTGGGATGTTCACAGGTTGGGATCAGCTCCAGTGAGAGTAACCATGACCCGACACAGCCCACTGATCTCCAGGCACATCCACAGTGATAAGCCAGGTCCCAGGTTAAACTAGGAGGTCAGTCTGTGAGTCTGTTGACATTGATCCAGATCTGTTGACATGCAGGCACAGCTGTAGCTGAGCTGGAGACTGATACCCATACAGCAGAGCTCAGGCATGGACTAAAAGCCCAGACTTGATCTGAACCTATGCCCACAGGTGTGGGTAGAGGCTCCAAGTGACACAGGTCATTGCCATTAAGGCCTATTAGTGCACACAGGGCCATGATAGGAAAGTATAGTCCTGGCACATTTTGTTGTCACACAAATGCATTTCTTTGCTACTACAGCTGCTTCAGCTGTCCTGTCATGAGCAGCAGTAGGGATTCTCTTGCTTATTCAAAAGTGGAAATCATAATATGAGACAGAATGATGGAACAGCAACCTCTCTGGCCATGGAACTGGTATTAAACCAAGAGGGAGGGGCAGATCTTACTACTTAACTTGTGAGAAAGAAATCTTAGACATTAATAGAAAATAGGGCTGAGGGACCATGAAAGGTCATCAAGATTATTCTGTTGGCCTGAAGAATCAATTTAAAACTATCCCTCACAAATATCTGATTTGCCCATTCTTGAACATGAGCAAAAATACAGTTAGAAAACTTCTGTTGCTGTTTGACCTGAATTGGTTTTGCGGTGGAAATAGAAAAGGGTTTCTTTTATTCTCTTTTTCATTTCTTCTACATTTGAAGACAGATGTATTTCCTCAGTTTCCTTGTCTTTAGATCAAACAACCCCTCTTTATTCAACATTTTCTCACGTCATATTTTCTAGCTTTCTGATTATTCTTTTGTTGTCCTTTGGAACTTGTCCGGTTGGTCAGAATCCTTCTCCAGTTGAGATGCCCCAAACCTGAGAGAAGCCTTTTCCAGTGTCAGGAAGAATAAGAGAACCACTTTGTATGATTTACAAATAATCCTCCTTTCTATATATTCCAGTACAGTTACATCTTTTATAAAGGTACACTGTTGCCTCATGTGCAACTTGTGATCCACCTATCATCTCCAGTTCAGAACTGTTGCTTAGTCAGTTGTTCTTCACTTGCATTTATGCAAAAGATTACCTCTATATAAACACAGAACTTAGTATTCATCTTTATTGTAATTACATGTCATTCTTTGAACGAAATTCTTAAAATAATTTCTTAAGATCATAATACTATCTTGAAGTATTTTTCTAGGTAGCATCACTAGCATTAAATGCTAATTCCGTCTTTTAAATCATGAATTAAATATTGTATAGCCCCTGGAGAACATGCTTTAATGCATCCAGTCTGACAGTGAAACGTAATTAACTGTTCTTGAGAACAGCTTCCCAACCAGTTATACATCCATCTAATAGAAATTTAATCTTGTCTACATTTCCTTATCACAAATGACTCATATGAAGGAAAGAAGATTACACATGGATCCAGACATGCCTGAAGGGTTTGTCTGGCCACAAGAGTGATAGTCACCTGCACATGACTTCAGCTGAAGTGTAAGATCTCATATATATTGACTAACTTGAGAAGGAAGAATACTGGTGGACCCTGAAATTGTCTTACCAGCATTCTGTTATTCTTGACTCTTCTTCTCAGAGTCAAGGAGTCCAACAGTTGCAAATGATACTCATTGGGAGATTTCATCCTTCAGTCAGTTGTCTAGGTCAAGAAACACAGATTCTTTTATTATGCACATTCTCATTATTCCAAAACACCAATGAGGATTTTCTGTGCTATGTAGAAATCCATATCCTGTATGTAAGGACTTCATAGTGCAAAAGTCACTCTACAATATTTGGATATGAAAACATTTTGTATATATAAATAGGGAGGCATTGTGATTGTTGAGGATGATACATTAATCCTTGTTTTGATTGAGCAAGGTTACTGTGACTGAAGTCAGCATACTTCTGCTTATGAGTGAAGGCTTTCAAAATGGTTTGCCATCCTCTGGTACCAGAAACCACCCACAAGAAAAGGAAATGATGTTCTGGGAAGCTGACTGTATTGTTGCTGCCTATCCCTTACCTTCCTCCTGTTGAAGCAGGCTACTGATAGAAGGGGTTCCAGAAAAGGGATGGCATACAAAGGAGCAGAGGAAGAAACTGCCAAGAAATGTTTTCCTATACAGTACCTGGGACTAGATAGTACTGATGTTTAACTAAAACTGGTTGAAATAGCTTAGCTTATCCTTGAGCAGATGGGTAGATGAAGGTAAAAGAAGAATGCAGTGGATATAACACATTGGTGCAGTATCAGAAATGTCACTGTCATACTAAGTTCACAGCTGGCTCCATCCAGCATGTCTTGTGAATGGTCACAGTTACAAGAAAGACCTTACTCAGCTTCACCATGAAACCCACCTGTGAGCTCGTGAGCAGGAGACTGGTGAAACTCATCAGCTTGTTGTGCTACAGTATTAAATTGATGCTTGGACAAATGACAGGAAGCTAGAGGATGCAGTAGTAAAGATCTTTTTTCAAGTATGTGTTTGAAGCTCCTGCATCACACAGATCAAGACGGGTTTGTCTTTTCAGTTATGTCTGAGGCAATTGCAGAGGAGGAAACCACATGAAAAGAAAAGTAATCCAGCCTTCTGGCATGCATTTGATATTTTCTGTCTATTTTTGGAGCTTGGAGAACAGGAAATAGGAACATTTACTGATATGTTGACTGGACTTAAGATGGTTTTATTTCTGAGTAGAGAAGTCTTCACCAATACAACCTGTGAAGTATGTCCAGAAATCTAATAATGTTGCTAACATATCATACAGTGAGACACAGAACATCCAGGTTTTTAAACTATGTCCTGCAAAGATTTCTTATGTAGTCTAGAGGAAGAAATGCTGGTGGCTCAAGTCTCAGAGACTGAAACTCCTTTCTACTGAGTGGTTGCAAGAGAATCAGCAGCTTTCATTGCTGATGGGTAGAGGGATGGTTAGGAGCTGATAGATCTATTTGACTGTAATTCATCCCGAGTTTACAGCTGTTTCTTCCAGGTAGCTGGCAGGAGATAGGCTGGTGTAATATAGAATTATAGAATATTTCAAGTTGTAAGGGACCCATAAGGATCAGAGCCCAACTCCCTGCTCCTTGCAGGACCACCTAAAACTAAACCATGTGACTAAAAGTATTGTCCAAGACCTCATTGAACTATGACAGGCTTGGTGCTGTCACCACTTCCCATGACTGACCACCCTCTTAGTGAAGAACCTTTTCCTAATACCCAATCTGAACTTCCCCTGATGCAGCTTCATTCCATTTCCTCACGTCCTGTTGCTGGTCACCAGAGAGAGATTAGCATGTCTCCCTCTGCTGCTCCCTTTGAGGAAGTAAACTGTGATGAGGTCACCCCTCAGCCTTCTCTTCTCCCAGCTGAACAAGCCAAGTGACCTCAGACACCCCTCCCAAGTCTTGTCCTCAAGATCATTTACCATCTTGGTCAACCTCCTCTGGACACACTTAAATAGTTTTCTGTCTTTATACTGAAGGACCCAAAACTGTACGCAGTATGCACCAGTGCAGAATGGGACAACCACTTCCCTTGACCAGCTAGCTATGCTGTTCTTGATGCACCCCGGGGCACACTGCTGACGCATATTCAACTTGCCATAACTCAAAACCCCATATCTCTTTCTGTAGAGCTGCTCTCCAGCCTCTTGTCATACAGTTTCTACATATAACCTGGATTACTAGGTGAACCAGGTGGAGAATCTGGCACTTGCTCTTGTTAAATTTCATATGACTGGTGACTGCCAAGCTCTCTAGCTGACCCAGATCTCTCTGTAAAGCCTCTCTACCCTCAAGGGAGTCCACAGCTCCTCCTGGTTTAGTGTCATTGGCAAACTCACTCAATGCACATTCAATTCCTGCGTCCATATCATTTATAAAACCATTAAAGAGCACTGGCCCTAAAACTGTACTCTTTACTGTGGTTTTAAATGCAAGGGGTGTCGCTTAAAATTCTCCAGTTTTGAGTAATCGGGGTGCACACAATTTGTGGCTCTGCACATGGACTCTTGCACTGAGCAGAATATTTGTGGTGTGAACTGAATCTACATAAAATAAAATCTGTGCTTTCATATCCTTTCTTAGACAGCAGTAGAAACAGTTCATAGCAGCATGTCTTGGGACATCTGCATAAAGCAGGAGGTTTTTGACAATATTACTACGAAGTAAAATGAGGAATAACTATTTTCTAATCCCTGCATTCCAGGTGAATTTGTCTCTCATGTTAAAAAGACACACCTTCACTTTTATAACAAATTTCAATGTATCTGTGAACGTTGGATTTTTTATTATTGGACTGGATCTCTGCAAAAATTGAAAATCTGTGGTTTATTGCTTTTCAAAGCCCCATGAACATATTCATGGCAAGAAAGTAGGCTGTTATTATAATACATGTCAGAAAAAACCTGACGTAATAAGCTGAAAAATAATCCGTCTCTGAGTCAATACATTTTGATTGTTTACCTTCCCACAGGTCAGTAATAAATGGAACAATGTCAGCTAACAAGGCCAGGCAGGGTAATGAGGTCATGTATGCCTCCTGTCTGACACTAGTAAATGCTACAGAAACTATTTTTCACCTTCCTGGAAAAGAATGTCTTTTTTTTTTTCTAGATTTTGATTTCATGTTCCCTTTAAAAGAATGATTTCAAAGAAGAAATTGTTATGAAATAACGGTGTTTTGAAATTAGCACTGAATAAGAAAAGGAAATAAGGAAAGGCTGTCTTTGAATTCACATAACAAGTAAAATTTTAACAAGCTAAAATGCTGTTGCAAATTTAGAAAGGAGGAGTATTTCCTGCAAAACAAAAACTCTACTTAATGAAATAAGCAATCATGCTTAATGCAATACTACAGCTAAGAGGACAAACACAGCCCCTGCATGCATTGGAAGAAAATAAGGTAGATACAAAGAGGTTATATTTTTAAAAAATGTTTTAGCATAAAATCAGTAGAATGACATGCACACACAGAATAAAACAAGCAAAGAAACAAAACACAAAAAGACCACCCCCAAACCAAACCAACACACACACACAAACTACCAACCAACAACAAAATACCGAACAAAACCCCCATCAAACAAACAAACCCACAAACAAAAAAAAAAAGCTACACCAAAACAAAAGAGAAATAACTTAAAACTGAGAAAAAGAAGAATGATTTGAGACCTGGAAAAACCACCTTACAGTGAAGTAAGGTTTGTAGCAGGAAGCAATAGCTTCTGTTTAACAGCCCCATTCCCAATGGGAGAACTTTTTTCAGAAAAGGACTTTGACCTTTCAGCCCACAACCTCAGAGACCACAGCATACCTTCAACAGCTGAGTCTGAGAGCAAGATTTCAGAACTGCTCTATGCACTAGAAATTATGAACTCAATAAAATAATAAAAGACCAGCTTTACAGCACATTATAATCTTCCACTGCAGCTGACCTCCATTTATCAGTGTCCTACAGCTGATAATTTGCTCTCTTATTTTAGCTCAGAGAAATTCCTAACATTTTTATCTGCCCCTTCGGTCACAGGATAGATGATCATGTAGGGTAATCACTTTTTTTTTTAACCAAATTGTCTGATTGCCACATCAGGTTAAAATTAAGAGTTTCTCCCAATCTGTACTTAGCTTGCAGTTTGCTGTTTCTGTTCAGACCAACAGAAGGTTCTGCATGCTTGAAATTTTGTTTTTTCCATCTATCTCAATTGCCTGGTATTAATTTCCTGTTATTAAATCTACCTTCAAATCTTGTCTTATTTACATCCCACAGTATGTCAGTGCTTTACAGCAGACTCCAAATGTACTAGTTTATTTAAAAAGAAACCTAAGTAAGGACTGGATGATAGACAAATATGCAACCATATGGCAATATGAATTTGATACTGGCAAGCTGCTCAGTCTAGTAGGCAAAGTAGTTAAAAAGGCAACAGCAAAAGGCAAAAAGCTATCCAAATCCAAAAGAGAAAATTAGGTTCACCATTTTAGCTGCACTGACAGTAGACTGTTGGTAAAACATGCCTGAAGTATGGAGGCTTCTCCATCAAGTCTTTAAATCACAATAGTTGGTAGCTCAAAAGAGAAATGGTAGACACAGTGAAGAAATGATCATTTGGGACGCTTCTATCTAATTACCCAGAAGCTGAGATAAGAACATAACAGTGCTTTTGAACCTTAGAGGAATCTCTAAACAAAGCTCTGTTTGTGATCAAGCTAAATAACTGTACTGGAAAACAAACAAGCAAACAACCCCAAAACCAAACCAAAACCAAACAAAACTCTTAATGTAGCAAGATTTTCAGAAGTTCTTAAGGAAGCAATTCAAAAGGGCAGATTTACACAAGTCTTGTAAAGCTCATTGAAGGCCAGTAGGTAGCGAGCTTAAAAGAAAGAGATTTTCACATGCTACCTAAGCACAAAACTCCTTGCTATAGGTTCTTGTGGCACTAGAGGTGTAACTGGAGTTACAAAGAGATGACACAGACACGGACGTGTTCTAGCGCTGGATGTATTCAAAATGATAGTCCAGCTGTAACCTGGATTTTGGAAGTCCCTGTTCTTGCTGTGTTTCATATGCCCTTTCCCTAATAAAATTTCAGTCATCTGCTGCTGAAGACACGGTAGAAGCCTAGACAGACCTTTCATCAGATTTAGTATGGTGGTAATGGTGATCTCACAAGGGGAGAAAATACGTGGAAACTGGGAATGATGGAAATACTTTCAAGTTTGAGTCCCCACTGATGTTGTGAGTTACTTCCTCTCTCCTTCTTAGCTAGAACTATACTTAAACTATCTGGGGATACATGTGACATATTGTTAGTTATGCCACCTTATAAAGCATGCAGGAATACCTAGATGCTGGAAAAAAGTGAGTTCCTTTCTACATCTCGTTCCACAGATGAAGACATGTAGTAAAAAATACAAAGGACTAAAAAGAAAAGATACAGCTACTTTTTACTTATCTCTATTTCTTTTCTGGGTAGGGGAGGTGGAAGGTTAGAATAGTGTATTTTCATTCCCTTTAGTTCAGTTTCTATTCCGAAATCTGCATTTTGGGTTAGATTATTTCTAAAGACTTCTCCTTTTCCTGTGTATGCCCTGTCATCAGAAATACATAGGTTGATAATGGGATTCTTCAAAAGCGAATTGTTAATGGATTATCAGATTGCTCATCACACCTGCAGTACTTGCTTTCTTTATTACTACTAACAGGACATGTTACCTATGGAACAATACACAGAATGATTCCTGTCAGTAGAGACCTTGGACAACACAACCAGCTCCAGAGCTCTTGGGACAAAATATACACACATTCAGGTATAAGAGGTAAATGGCAGTGATAATTCACAACTCTGGGGCAAATGAATATATGGAAGTTTCTAGATGTTTTAAAATCTACTTTGTTTAAATGCCACAAATACCTTAAAATATGGTCCTTTTTTTTTTTTTATATAGTATTATACAGTATGATTACAGTGTTAATACTAAGCAGGGTTAAATTGTTTATTTTTTCACCTCATCTACAAAAATATCCATAGCTATCTTGCTTTGAAAACAGTGCCTCTAGTTCTCTGAACCGTTATTATCTCCTCATTTTCAAAACTTCTTCTTCTATACAAACATTAATGATAATTTTTACCCAAATGAGCATTTCAGCTTTAAAATAGATGAAAACTAAGCAGCTACTTAATTATGAAGTCAGCTACTGAGAAATTTTATGTTCACTACTTCCATCATTAAAAGAGGGATTTTGAAATTACTTTTTTTCTGCATAGAAATTAAAAGCTACAAAGCATTAGAGTTTTAAGCTATATTGGGAATAATTTTTCAAGTACCTTTATTAATGATTCATACCATGGAAATCTTCATTCTTGCCTCTGTGACCTTCTTCAGAGAAGAAGAATTCAATTTGTGTATGATTTTCTTCAGGTAACCATTTGGGTCTGTATACTAACTCTCCCTTCTCTCAGAGTATTTATCTTTTTCATGCTTTGGATAATTACACATTTTTCCCAGGCTTATAATATTTTTATAAACAAAAGCGTATTGTAGGGAAGTACAGAGGACATATTCTTCCTTCTGAAGAGCTATTATCCTTAACATCCTCTTTTTAATTAGCTTTTAAAATGTTTTGCTTTCTTTAATCTTTCTTAGAAAAAACCCATTCTTATAGAACATATACTCAGTAAACATTTTTTTTCTCAGTAATAAATAATGCATGGAAAAGATTTAGTTGTTCCCTAAGATTATAGGCTAGCCAAGGTTCCAGGTATTATTACTTAAAGAAGATCACTTTCATAACAAAATTTCAGAATTTTTTTTGTTGTTGTTCAGGTTTCAGAATTGTTTACATTATTGATGCTTTGGAACTCTACAGAAACTTAGTGGATCTTATCTTCCAAGCCCATGCTGGCACTTCCAAAACCACCTTCCGTGATCATGAAATTAATGGGATTTAAACTGGCATATCACTTTTTCAATGTAATTGCAATCTTTTCTTCATAAGTACTCTGAGCAGGCAGAAGAAGCACTCAGCTCACTTAAATACAAGGAAGTTGAATTCTATCAGTAAGTCTTCCACTAATTCACTCAGTGATGTAGAATGGTTACTAAAGCCAGCAGTTTTAAAAGCCAGCAGCTAAACTGAGGTACTATAAAAAACTTCAAGGAAAGATTTACATTGATTGTAGGAGGCTCTGAATCAGCCTGCAAATGGCTGATTAGTAAAATGTGCTGAATATTTGCACTAATTGCTAAAGTCAACAACAGATGGGGAAGTTGGCATCCGTGGACATAAGGACACTCCTTCATATATCCAACTTTAGACATGTAAGTAGGAACATTTGAGCTGAAGCTTTGTGTCCCAGCTATTGTGTCAGTAAAATAGCTAATGAGGAAACCCCATTCTCACATGTTGCAGTGAAAATGCTATTTAATTATTCATACATCAGCTGTGTCACAGACAACCACACGTACAAACAACTGCCAAATATGCCCTTTCAGCAAGTCTGCTCCCCTGGCAGTCCTGACCCTCCCTCCCTGTTCCACTTCAGCCTCTCCACACCCAGGTTCCAGCCCTGGGCTCCCTCCCTTCCTGATCAGCAACTGCCTTCGTTTCCAAACCAGCCCCTTTCCACCTACCCTCCTTACCCAGCAATCTTAACCTATATTGCTCTCCAGTCTTCTCCCAGGTATCCCCTAGCCAAATTTTATGTCCCGTTCCACACCTGGGAACAGGAGGGCTGTGCCAATAAGAAAATGGTCACCGGGATTTTCAGTATAAGAAAACAATCTGCTTCATTTTTGGAAAGAGCAGAACTACTCGGGGTGAAATTTTCCTTCTCTCTCACACCCATGTGAAGACAACACAAATGCACAAAAGTCCTGGGAAAGAAAATAATGTTTTGCCCCAGTGAATTTAAATGATACTAGAAAGATTCTGTCCAGAAAAGACATTAATAACTGAAACCATTCATCAGGAAAAATTGAGATTGGAAATTGGGGAAGGGAAGCTGGGCCCAGAAGTTTAGAAAGTGTTCGGGCTCTCTGGGAAAGAAGAACATTAGGTAAGATGAATATGGGCATGGCCAGCTCTGTCTGTGAAGTAGAGAAACATGCAAAATCATCATAGAAAAACAGGTAGCTCCAGTGTTTAAATATCAGAATGTAGCAAATTAATTAATATTTCCCAAGAACATGATTAATGCTTTGGTGATAATTTGGAAACAACCAACCATCAGAGGTATGTAGAAGTGCAAATTGAGGACATAGGTATCACCAAAATATTCTGAGTATAACAGCATTTGTTTTAAGTTCTATTTGCATCAAAACCATTTTAATTTTAATGAAATATTTAAAGCACAGTTTTTCTCTTCTTTTTCTTGTGTGCAATAGTACAACAAAACAAATGAGTTTGCTAGTGCTACATTTGAGTGCTTTGAAGAAACTCATATTATTTAGTGCCAGCTAATAAAAGAGTACGTGCATGGACAGTACAAATAACAGGATAAGTATTATGTTGCCTTAATGCCTAAGGAAAGAATCCATTTCTGACCGTTTGCCACACAGACCATTTGCCTAATGAAATCAGCCTCCCTTCCTCTTCAAAGTACTGCTTTGTGTTACCATGGCTGGATGAACAGAGCCTTTCCACTGACTCAAACCACTCTCTTTCATTACCAAAATATTCAAGCATAGTGCAAAGCATATTCAGTCATACAGCCAGCCTGACAGAGAAATAAAAAATCCCATTTGATTATCTGAGTGAAAGGTTCCACAACGGAACTTTGTGCAGTAGGCAAAACTGTATTAAACTCATCATCTGCTGAGTTCAACAGGGATACTCAGTGTGCAGATTGCTTGCATGCACCCATCAAAGGCAGAAAAAAACAAGGCTCTAAGATACAAACAAGCTCAGGAGAAGCATTCCAATACAAATGTTGCCCACAACCTCACTGATAGTATGTGTGTAACTATTGGGAAATCCCCACACTAGGATGGAGGGGCTACATTCTGACCTTTTGGGGCATCTGCAATCTGAAAGCAATGGCATTACAGCAGTTCAACAGAGAGCAATGTATTTGTTTGATTCCAGTATTAGTATCTGACAGTCCATGTGCAAAATTACACAGCCTGTCTCAATTGTTTTTAGCAGAAGTATTTTCTTTCTTAAATTGAAAATTAACAAACCTTCCCAGTCAGCTTTGAAAGGTCATCTCCTCCCATTATCTGCATATCTTGCATAGACTGATCATTCTGAAAGAAGAAAGACCAAACTTTTAAACTGGATATAATGGTATAAAATATAAGTGTAAACATGTTAACTTTTTCTGGATCTTTCAGAGTCTTGGTCACCAGTGTTTTCTAATGCTCGTTAGTATTGGTGTATGACAAAACCACACTCTCACTTGTTCCTGTGGCTTCTATCATCTCCTCATTGTATTGAAGCTAACATCAAGTTCCAGGATATACAGAACTAGAAAAAGTTGCATATTTCCTTTCAAAATAAATAATGTTCCTCTGCTTGCTATTTCTTAATATGACAAGCATTAGGTAACATTTCTGTCCCTTTCATAATGGGAGGACAGGAGCATCTCGAAACATGACCTGTAAGCACATTCTTTTTTGGAACAGTCTTTAGAAACACAGGGAAAATGCGCTTACATCTGTCAATCACACAGAGAAATCAGCTGGTTTTGGAGAAATTCACTCAGTTGTAGGGTTGGGGTTTCTTTGGAGGGGAGGAAGTTTTGCAAAAGTTATCACTTGTTATCAAGAATAGTTTCCATTGTGCCATACAGTTTCAAGAGATTTATGTTTGCTTTTTTTGACTAATTCGAAGATAAAATCCTTAAGATTAATTTCATAAAATAAAATACTCCAATCAGGTCTAACTAAACGCAACAGAATAGTATGCTTTGATTTTCCTACTAGAAAAGTTTGGGGTTTTTTTCAAAAAATCAGGAAAACTTTTTTTGCTAAATTTCTTTTGTAGATATTTCTAGTTGAAATTCATTCTGATTAATTCTTAAGCAGCTCAAGTTGAAATTTATTATCAGCAGCACGCAAAGCTAAGATCACATAAGGGAGACACGAAAGCCCTAATTTTAAGGGAAGACAAAGGAGGCAAATTAGAAGGTAGCAAATTAAAAAAATATACAATCATGGCCAGGCTACATGAACTTTCCAGAGAGAAAGAGCAAAACTAAGTATAGTTAATGTGGGGTTTTTGCCAAATCGGTGCGTGTGCTTATCTAATCTCCCTACCCAGAGGAAGATGGTGTTAGTCCAATGTCAGTAACAGCTGCAGGACCACGGTGCAACACGGTAGTTTACCAGCAACATCTGGAAGTTTTACCATTACAAACAACTGACGAAAATGCAATACTTGAATACTTTGCTTTTATTTCATAGAGCCAGTGATCTGAAGTCCAGTGTGGTTTTTTTCCATAAATAAATAACAGGATATCAGGACTTATAAGGTAGGTGAGGATATACTGGGCTAAGAGGTTTATAGCTCCTCTCCTTGCCCTCGGGAAGCAGCCCCAGCAGAGGCAGCAGGCAGACAGCTGCTGTGTGGCAGGGTTACAGTTGCACACCTCTGTAGGTGGGAACCGCACCTGCCCACGCGGCAGAAGTCCAGGGACTTCCAAGGCACCTTCACAGCCACTTGACCACAAAGCCATCTGACAACCCCAGGAGCTATTCATGATCCCCATGAGAACGGACTGTTTAAATTAATACAGCCTTCCTGAGTAACTGTAAGTAAAGGTTGCAGAATTGCCCAGATGACAATTTCTCCAGGTTTGCATACTGCAGACCCACCAAAAGTCTCCCTGTTTACTCAGGCTCCACTCCTCAAAAAACTGTCACAGCACAGCTTTGTAAGAGGTCCATAGCAGTCGCTGCCTTAAAAGACAGTTTAGACCTGCCTTCACTTTGTCTGCACCGGATCTAGGAGCTTTAGATCATTTTCATGCTTCTCTGATTCGTTTCCTGGGAAACAGAGCTAGAGCAGGAATGAAGGTTACATCTCATATGCGTTCTAATGTAAGTTTCGACATTTATTTTTATAAAGAAAAATGGAAAGCAGAAAATAAAAACCAACCAGAAAACAAACCAAAAACAAAGCAAGAAACTGATTTCCTCAGATGATTATTTTAAAACAAAATAAAAAGTGGAGATAGAGAAGATTTTAAGTTCAGGCTTAAAAACGTAAGCCTTTTGCTGTAGAGCAGAACAGGTCACTTCAAAAATTGGGAACATATTCAGGTCAAGACTATTATAAGACTATAAAAAGCAGTTAGTTTCTAATATCTACCACAGCATGTGTAACCAAGGCAGAGACAAAATATTTTTTCATTTCCAAATGAGAAAGTCAGGAATTTCATTAACAACCAACAGACAAGAATCACTGAAGAGGCAGTTTGTCCTTATTTGCTAGTTGAAAAGGGGGGGGGGGGGGGGGGAAAGCTAACAGTGGGGTGCAATGATTAATGCATTTATTTATTTTTAACTAAAAAAGAAAAAAAAATCTCTTTCAGCAGTCTTCACAGCAGCACTGTTTCCTTTGCATTTGGTATTTCTGGCTTCAGCTGAAAGGAAGATGCTGAAATAGCATCTTCATTGCTGGCAAGCAGTTAAGCAAACACAAAAGCTATTGAGAGCTGGGGGATCACAGCATCCCATCAATCTGCGCATTCACACATTGGCTGTTGTAACACAACCACACACAATTATGAAAATCCTCGTGTTCTGACTGGAGAACAATTGCTGTCAGAGGACAGGGCTGAGTACTTGCTGTGCCAAAAAACATACAGAAAAATGCAGCTCTGAACTCTCCAGCCAAGGTGCTTTCAAGAAATTTAAAGAAATACTTGCATCACACAGTAGAGCAATTCTCTTGGAAGGAAAAAACCAACCAAACAAACCAACCAAAACCCAAATAAACCCCAGATCATTGATTTTGATGCCATTTATAACTACCTCGACATTCATCAATTAACACATATTGTAAAATACATACCTGCCAAACAGCAAGACTCACCACCACCATGTCACGTTACCATCATCGTAACGTTCATATAGATAATGCGCATACATTTCTGGTTGCCATAGGAACCTCTCAATGATTTTTTCTAAGTTCTCAGTTTACAATCTCAAAATAACATTGCACTAAATGTTAAGTATAAAGTACAATAAATGTCAGGAAAGAAAAAAAAAGTCTGTTTCATTCAGTACAAATTACTGTCAGCTCAGAAATGTTTGATTAATTTTTATGGTCTCAAGTCATTCAGAGCTTCTTTTTTCCTTTGGGAATTGTTCCATACCTTGACAAAACTGATACAATTGAGTCTCTAGGACTTCTTATAAATTCAGATATGTGAATTAAAGGTTCACTTCCTGCCACCCAAAGTTCTTCAACACTTACTCTCCAGCATCCTTAAACCCTATCAACACAATTATTGCTGTTAAATACTTGACACTTAAATACAGTGCCCCAGATACAATATCACACTGTATTTCAGTTAATGTCGCACAACATTTATTTCAGCTGTTTTAGAAGACATGATGCATTGTGTCACGTCCCTACCCCTCACTGCACTTCTGGGGTTTTTTTCTGAGTGTATTAAACCTGCATTTTGCAAGACAAATATCAATTTCTTTGTTTTTACTTGCTGTGTTTTGCTTTTTCACCTGTTCATCTCTGTTTAGTAATTTAATTTCATTCAAACCTTGCCAATATACATCTTCAGATGCCATGAATACTTGATGAATGAGAGCAAGAATGTTGTTATTTCCACCACCATTTTTTCAAGGCATGCAAGATAAAACTTCTACTTTCTATGTTGATTGGAGGTATAGATATTTAAATTCCATCTGTACTAAGTCATGTCTTTTAAACTAGGTGGGGCACAGAATTATTACATGTCTTTTACATCTCCTGAGACCAACACTGAGGCATAGTTCAAGTTACAAGTGAAATGAGTTGGGTGGTCTTGGGTAAATTTATTATAAACAGCATTGCTCATCTGAAAATTGCACCAAACTGTGAACATCTGTTACTCCTCTAAAGAAACAGGATCTGGAGTACATTAATACTGGGTTCACTGAAACAAAGATTCTGTAATCATGGCAAAAAAAGTAGCTCTAACATAACAGTTTAAATGTGTAACTGAATTAGGAAACATGGACACCAGGTCATTATCACACCTCTAGTTACTATAGTCTGCAGAGTTCGTATGGAGTTTCGTTGAAAAAAAATGTGATTACCTGTTTCTCCCAAAAGTCATGGGAAAACTCCTGACAAAGAAGGATGTCACCATCAGACCTCTTCTACTCTGCTTTCTGCCACTTGGGTGATACAGCAGAACCACCAACTTGAGGATTTCCAGCAGGAAAGCTCTCTCACTTTGCACATCATCCCATCTCCTACAACGGGGTTTTCCAGGAACAGACCATCACTTTCACTTGTTCCTTGGAACCTCAAGCCATTGAATACAGAGCATCTCTAAGCCTTCCCTTATCCTTCCCTAATTTAGGCCAAGTGAAACAGTTAGGACAAAATTACTGCTTGTAAGGTTTCTAACTTACACCCACAATTGGCAGAGTTTGAAAAGCAAGAGTCAAGCACCAATTCACCAATAGGTTTGGTGTGACATGTCCACTAACGAAGAGTAAAGTCCAGTCTCCACATTCACTTTGGCCTCACCTTTCTATTTTCTATTAAGACTGTCATTAACTGCACATGATCTGCGCTGCTTCTGTTTTCATAGGGTAACCCATGACCTTGGAATGTATTCATTAAAGACAGGATTACTCTGTTCCTATCTGGATGTTAAAACATCTAAGCCTGTGCATCTTGGGCTTCCTTCATAATTAATGGAGAAAACAAGATAGAACATATAAATGGCCAAGAAGACCAATTGCACCCTGGGGTGTATTAGAAGGGGTGTGGTTAGTCCTCCCCCTCTACTCTGCCCTGCTGAGGCCACATCTGGAATATTGTGTCCATTTCTGGGCCTCTCAGTTCAAGAAGGACAGGGAACTCCTCGAAAAGAGTCCAGTGTAGAGACACAAAGATGATTAAGGGAGTGGACCATCGCCCTTCTGAGGAAAGGCTGAGGCAGCTGGGTCTCTTTAGCTTGGAGACAAAGGGGTAACCTCATTAATGTTTATAAATACAGAAAGGGTGAGTGTCAGGAGGATGGAGCCAGGCTCTTCTCAGTGATGTCCAATGATAGGACAAGGGGCAACAGGTGCAAGCTGGAACATAGGAGGTTCCATGTAAATGTAAGAAGAAACTTTTTCACAGTGAGAGTGACAGACACTGGAACAGGCTGCCCAGGGAGGTTGTTGTCCTCCTTCTTCTCTGAAGACATTGAAAATCCACCTGGATGCATTCCTGTGTGACCTGATCTAGGTGATCCTGCTCTGGCAGCGGGGCTGGACTGGATGATCTGTCAAAGTCCCTTCCAACCCCCAACGTTCTGTGATTCTGTGAAATCATACATTTCACCATATGGGAAATCTACAGCAAATAACTTATGCCTTTATATCTAGTTGTGAGAAATCTGCAGTTAGGTGAAATGAGCCCCAGCTTAAGAGATGAGATCAATATTTTCTTCCTAAAAACCTCACTGAGCATTCAGAAAGAAGTTATTTTCAATCCCATTTACTACCAGCACAATCTTCCCTGTTGTCCATTAGTAACATCCCGAGCTATCCGCTCAGGCTCTGTCTCATGCGAATGTTTAACACAATGCTCCTTGGTACCGCTCCAGGATAATTTGCTTGTGAGTTTACTCAAAGGTTTCACTTCAATCTAGGTGAGTTATATTTGAGGAGAGATTTCAAAAGATAAAAACAATCTAATATTTCTTCCACTTTATGTCACAAAAAAGTAGGAGCTTTTTTTTTTTTTTACAAAAACATTAAACTGGATGATTAATAGGGCTCTACACTCTAAAATTCTTGAAGCAGAGATAAAAATTTTCCTATAGGGTTTATAGTACATTATAGAAAAATGAAACATAGTTCATTATAGAATATGAAAACAATTGTATTTCACTGGGGGGGGTTCATGATCATCAAAAAGAGAGTTTCAATGGACCTCAATAAAGCACTTGATACTGGAGGAAGGATAGCAACTGGGTAGGTCACACTAGCAGTAACTTTGAAGGTGATCTGAACAGCTATAGTTTGAATGGCACTGAGGGAACAAGGCAGATGGCATTGAAAAAAGGGGAGAATACACTTAACCAAGTCAATTAATTATGAAGATTTGAACAACATTCTGGTAGTTCATACATAAAGATGAGACTTTGAAACATCACATGGACACAAGCGACTTACAAAATGGGTATCTGTTTACAGGGAAATGGCTACAATTCTGCAGCAACAGAAACTGGAAATGACAGAAACCCCGAGCAGAACTGTATTCTCTGGCATACAAATTAACACATACTACAGACATGGGGTTTAGTTAAGAAAAAACATGATGTTCAGATGGAAAGAGAGCAGATATTAAACCAAATTTCTTTCCAGTTAGTCTTTCACAAATGAAACCACAGAAGCAATGTCTCTCACAAAACTTTCAAACAGAAATAACTTATCTGGAGCAAACTGATTCATAATACAACCAAGATCTCTGCACTTAAAAAATAGAATTGCAGAAATTAAGTTTAGATAGGTGTATATGCAATTAGGCAGACTTCTGCTTTGAAATTACAGACTGTTTGGTAATTATGATACCTTTTGCTACATGACCATGCTCTACCATCTCTGTCATGAACATAATAATTAAAATTAAAATTCTGCGTTCCAGTTTGGATGCTGACATCCTAGTATGAAACTTAATTGCTTTGCAGCCTGCCTCCTGTGATGTACTTCAGTATATTAATATGTTGGTTGGGGAAGTGTCAGTAAGGGATCTACATTGTCTATTTTGACTACTAGGTGAAGTCAAACTGATATATAAATTATAAGCTATGAAATTATCCTCAGTATATCTCCAGAACTAAGGAGAAATTGGTGGAGTGGTAATACATAAGATGCTGTACTTACAGGCAACATACACTTGAACTAATACCATTTGGGGTTTCTTTAAAGAACAGCAGCTAAGAACAAGGCTATCATGGTTTTCATGGGAGGGATTCAGAGGACAACTGGTAAGTAGTGTTAAGCTGGAAAAAAATAAATGTGCAAATCAATGGGCATGATATGGATCGCTTCCCAGTAAAGACTGGAAAGCATGCCTTCCCTTCCTCAAAATCAAATACATACCAAGGGGCAGTCTGCAACTGCTGTGACACACCCACACTCAAAATAATCAAGTGCCAGGTCACTGCTGTATTTGTAGGAGGTGCTTTGAATACCTTGCAAACAAGCCAACAGTGCTGAACCAACTGGAAATCAAATACAGTAAACTGGCACACACCCACTGTCAGGTCATCATCTGTCCTGCAGGGTCAGTAAAGGTACATTTGTACTGAAGCACTGACACTGTCTCTCTTGGCTTTAAAGCTGCCTTCCTGAGCTGCTTGGTAACCACACCACTGACTATGCTGCACTGAGATTGACCTTGCTGCTATTGCCAGGATAACCCACTATAGTAAATTTTAAACTGGTGTAGGTACATCTGTCAGAGCTCTAGTTACTACAGTACTACAGTGCAAGTCACACTTTACTTCTCTATGGCTAGGTCTACACTACGACTAATTTAAAGATTTCACTTATTTTTCTTTCTTTTTCTTCCTTGTTTGTCTTCCTTAACTAAATGCTCCATCACACAGGTTTGAGAGTGTTTCAAATTCTGCCTGGTCTACCAGCTCCAGGGAAGGCCAGAGTTCTGCAATGAGGAAGTTGCCTTTAGACAGAGAAAGACAAACAGTGAATTTACTGACAGCAAGGTACTTCTTATCAGCTGACCTGTGGTAACACATGTATGTTTCTCCCCAGCAGTAACAAGGCAGATCATTCAGCTTCAACAAGAAGTTATTAAACTTAATAAATTGGATTCTTTACAATCATCTGTTCAAAAATTCAGTCAATTCCTTGTGTAGCAGGACTCCTGCATTTAATACTCCTGTATTTAATCCAAAGAAGCTAAGGGATCTTGAAATAGATACTACAAAATTCATCCCCTATAGGAGTTATGCTACCATGGAGATTCTCCTAGTTAATGAAGCATAAACTGCCACTGAAGCTTTTTTTTTTTGCCTCCCTCATGGTCACGGTCTTTGGAATTGATCTCTCTTGTGTGTACTCTCAGACACCAACAAATGTGAACTCACATGCAGTGCTAATGGAGTTAAACCAGGTTAATAGAGATTATACCTGCAGCTAAGAAAATATTTGCTAGGGGCAAATATGAAAAGCTGTAAATTCTTTACACTCTTTTATTTTGCTGAAAGCATGTGTTCAACACTATATTTCCACCTATTAATAAGTTCTGTGGATGTACAGAATAAAGATATTTCAAATAAAGAAAATTTTCTAAAAACTTGACTGCACACATGATCTACTCCTGTAGTGGATCTACTTTCCTTAAAATCTCTAATCAGAGATATGAATTCAGTTTTATTGGCATAAACATGAAGCACCTCTACAGGAAAATGACCTAAATGTTGTAAATTGCAGCAGAACTTAGACCAGTTAACTTGACTAATAAGGAATACAGACAATTCTTTAATATTTTTCTTTCTGTTTTAGCAGTTAGGTTTTATATATTTGCTTGGTATTGGTTCAATGTGTTACTTTGATGAAGCATGAGGCAGTAAGATTGCAGCACCACTTATAACCATATGGCACAAACAGCACCTGTACACTTCAGCAAGAGCTGAAATCAAGAACATTGGATACCAAATGTTTTGAATCATATACAAATCAGAAACACAATATATCCTCAAAACTCAGGTTAGTCTGAGGTTTCCATGTACAATAACAGTACTGTAACTGGAGAGGGACTGTTCACAAGGGCATGTGGTGATAGGAGGAGGCACAATGGTTTTAAACTAGAGAAGGGTAGATTTAGATTGGACATTGGGAAGAAGTTCTTTACTATGAGGGCAGTGGAACACTGGAACAGGTTGCCCAGAGAGGTGGTGTAGGATCCATCCCTGGACATGTTCAAGGTCAGGCTTGATGAGGCTCTGAGCAACCTGATCTAGGTGAGGATGTACCTGCTCTCAGCAGGGGGTTGGACTCAATGACCTTTGGAGGTCTCTTCCAAGCCAAGGCATTCTATGATTCTATGATAACTTCCTTTTGTTCTGTAAAATAACAAAGAAATAAAATCTGTGTATGTTCCAGGATGAGAAAAGGTACTAACAATTTCATGGGGCTGTTCAGTCATGTAAGGTGAGGTTCAGACCATGTACTTTATCTCCAGAGATGGGAAAAAGAACAGTTTAGGAAGTGCTCTCTCCAAGACTGCTATAATCCTACTCAGGTCTCATTTTGAACTGCCAGGAGGCATTATTAAGGGTGTCCACCTTTTGTGATAATAATGTAATACAGGCTCTTGGAATAGATGACTTGGGCTTTCATTCTTCCTCAGGTCTCAGAAGACCACATAAGCTGAAGAGTGTAGAGAAAATATTCTTGTTACTATGCTTAATCATAGCAAAATGCAAAACTCATATAGGACATCAGGTGTGCTATGTCTAACTACACTGGACTCAGCTAGGAGAAGGTCAGTGTGGGTCCAAATCCATGTTAACTGGATTATGTGTCTTTCACCCAGCTACGGTTTAGCACTAAATGCATGAACATTACATCAGTGGAACTAGAAGTCCTGTTTCCTAGCATCAACAGGGAGTCTCAGCATGACAGTTGGGACATTACAAGATCTGTGCCTACCAACTTAACCCACTTTTTATATTCTTTATATTGTGTTGTAAAGCAATGGACAGAAGTAAATTAACATCATGCAAAAGCATATAATGAATTTGTAGCTCTGTACTAAAAACTCTGTCCTGGGGCAGGGAGGGAAGAGGTGTCTGCAAGTGCAAGAGAAAGCAACTTTCTCTAGACTAAGCACAAAGTACTAACCTTCTGACCCTGACTATCAGCAGTTCCTAGGATGTGGTAATAAAAGGAAGGCAGGAGAAGAATCTTCAAATTTGTGAAATAGCCACAGGCTGAGAACACAGATAGATAGGTGTAAGCAAATTCACAAAAGATGAGACTGATAAAACCCTCAAATGTTTAGTCAGTCCGAGCAATCCGGAGCCGAGTGTATCACTGACTCTTACAGTGCAGTATCGCTCTCTTTCCTACCACTATGTTTAGTCCCTTGGCTAATGAGAACTTGGAAACTTTTAACAACACACGTACCCTTTGTGAGTTTTCTTGCAAGGTTATTTTATGCTATCCCTTATCCATTTAAATATTCTACCTTCTGTCTGTCAGATAAGGAGGGAAAAGATTTTTTGCATTCTGTCACACAGATGAGCACTGCAATAATACAGTACTTCTTGTTAGTGCGATATTCCCCTCAAGTAACCTTTTTGCTTCATGCCTTACAGCACCCCCGGGGTGTGGCACTGCAAGAACATTGCACATGCTATGATCTGTTTTAAGAAACAGCCTTTAAGAGATGCCAGTCAAAAAGAGTCAGAGAATTCCTTGGGAAAATTAGAAACCTCCGGGTTCTTCTAATTAATTTTGCCCCATTTTAGATCTTACTATAAAACCCCCACACATTAAATGATATTAGTAGCAACCAAATAAGTAATCAAGGTGATATTTTTCCAATTCATAAACATGTCATGATATTTTCAAACTTGTCAGATCTTATTTGTACAACAGGATTAGTGACCATTATGTTCTGGACCTTTCTTAAACATAAGAGCCTACCTCACTGTCACTATAAAAATCTGTGAAGCAGACTGAAACTATGAACTGTATCTATTCTAAATGATGACATATAGGAGTGCAAGTCATAATTTAGTAGTAGCTTACTGTATTTTTTTGTGGAAGATGAAACAAAATATTTTACTAGCATTAAATTTCAATTTTTTAGGCTTTATAACAAACCACTGCTTTACAACAGATATTGTATCCAGGGGAACTTTAGAATCTAACTGTTTGAAAAGATAAGCTCTTGAATGCTTTTAATGAAACCCCTTGATGCTTTGAATCTGTTCTAAAACTGAGCAGTTTTAAAAACATCCACAGTCTCAAATATTAAGATGTTCCAGAAACCTGAATTGCTTAAAAATACCAAAGATTTAAGCTCACGAAAATGCCACATATTGAAAATCTTAAGAAAAATGAACTTTGGATCTAAAACTCCATTTATACATAGTAGCTGTACCTCCATAACATACTGTCATCTAAAACATTTAGTTCAAATTGGAAAACATTTTTCAAAAGAAAACATTACAGCTTGTTAGAAAAATGTGACCCGTGGGGAGACAAATATCTCCAGAAAGATTAGAAAATACCTCTTGTGGAGTTTGCATTAGATGTGAAGTCCAGAAGAGCAGAGTATCAATCCACAATACGGGAAAACTGTAATTTTTTGTTTCAGTTAAAAAAATAAAGAGAATTCCACAGCTAAAAAAAATCACAAATCAATATAAAGGAAGGTAATATCTAAGCAGGGAACAATAGATCAAAATGAAAAATCTCTTAACGAGGCAAGTAATTACTTGCTTTACTATGCCTCATAATTGCCTTAAAACAGCATTTTGATATTGCTGGAGCTGTAGCACAGCTCAGCACCACTCTGTCTTCACTGCCGCATCTGTTCTTGCTCTGTCCCCATGGCAATCAGGCCACTTCCCACTCAGTTCTCCCCTGGCTGAGCTGTTCCCCCAAATCTTTTCTATGTGAGTCACTGAAACACTTACTCATACTTTAAAAAAAACCCTCAAACACTAAGAATTCAGATGGTGCTAACATATGTAAGTGGTGTGTAGGTGTGTTATCTGACGCATATGGTTACAGAGATCATCCCTCTATGACTAAGCTTTGCATTACAGATAAACTTGATAAACTGACTGTATGATAGGCTTATTATGACCTTTCCTGAACTATGCCCACAAATTAACGCCCATTTATACACTATTAGTAGCACTCCAAGCCCCTAAGCAGTGTCCAACAGGAAAAACTGTATGTTTTAATTAAAATAAATTCAATCAGAAACACTTTCTTCTTGGTTACACTCAAGAGGGCCTTGAGTAAGTGATGAATTTAAGCTCTCATATCTCACAACTCTGCCACCACATTAAATGAAAGCCATAGATGCCTAGAAAGGAGAACATCTGCCTCCAGACCTGAGAAGTTTCACAACACAGAATTTTGAGGTCACATTTTAGTACATATAGCACAGCCTTCTTCAGTTTGCCTTAGAACAAAGTAAAAAGTAAAAGTAAAAATAGGTTGGTTCATAAAAATAATTAGGGTAGAAATACCCACACTCCCTTTGGTACTTCTGAGGAACATCTCTCAGATAAATAAGAGGGAAGTCAGGGGTTTGCACACTTGGTAACAGAGATCCCTGGGCTATGGGCAGACATCTTTTACCACCAAGAGCTGTGCTGCCTGAAAAAGCTACTGCCCACAAGCTGTCCCCAGCTGCTTGTAACTCCCCCTCTGGCAGGGGCTACTGGCAGGCTGAGATGCACATATGTGGCTGGGCCAGTAAAAATTACTCCAGCAAGCTGAAACAGTTCAAATAAAAGGTCTCTCATAGCTGGTCTCACCTGGACTGAGACAGGTTAGTTAGGAAGGGCTCAGAAGCAGCCGAGCCTGCAAGTGTGACTGGCAGGAGGGCACTGCACTTGCTGAGCAATGAGCTGGAGGCTGTCATTGTTCCAGCCAGTGCAGATGCAATCAGAAAAGAGACCCACAGCAAACCACCAACTATCTGTACCTGAGGTACAGATCAATCTGGCAGGAGAGTTTCTTCTCAAAGTTGCCTGAATCATGCTGTTACTCTAATAACACCAACCACAATTTAACCAATGAGCCTGACATTCTTTAATTACATTTTAGTAATTTTCTTTTAAAATTTCATCAGCTAGTTGCAAGAATAAGCTTATGGGACAACTTCCACCACTAACACATTTTCAGCTATTTCTCTGAGAAGCTTTTGTGTCTCTGAGGCTGATATTTTGCAGTAAGACACTGATACCTGTAGAAGTGGGTTTTGTTTCTTTCATGAAAAAAAAAAAAAATCTATTTTTTAAACATCTTAACACCTGGAAAATGAACATTTGGACATAAGAGGACTGTGAATTGTAGCATCTCCAAACACTCTTTCCACGCAAAATATGATCTGTTTCCACTGTTCCTCGCCTTCTTCACCATTTCAGGTCTTCCTGAGTTTCAGGAAAAAACCTGAAGCATCAGAGATACAGAGATCAGCACCTGCTTAAGACTTGGGAGTATCTTTGGCTTGCAACTGTAAAGGACCTTCTACTCACTCATTTTAGCAGGTTTGAGCATTTCACAGAACTTTCACTCAAAAACAGACTACTACTTTAGGATGCAAATGCCATTTATCCATTCACAGACATGGGAAAGTACACAGAGATAAAATCCCTTTGGCAATTCTAGGGGTAGTTTTCTAGTCCCAAATCTCTCATCCTTCACTTGCCCATAAGGCATCTATTTGGCAGCACTGTCTCAGATCACTAGAACACATTTCTCAGAACAGCAACAACTTTAAGGTCTATATCCTCAACACTGGTAGCTTCCATAGACTAAATTAGTGTCATATTTTTCTTGCCCACTAGCTTCCAGAAATGTATCATGCTGCAAAATTCTCTGTACAGGTGTTCACTGTCTACAGTGCCAATTGAAAGCCGGGCATCTGAAAAAGGTTAAAAGCACATATTTTGGGTTTGAATGTCTAGTATATACACAACCTCTCTCCAAATTAAATAAATAAACCTCTTTTTGCCTACACTGAAGCTATTTATTTGCATGTCAAATTGATAATTCACAGGTAATGTGGAGTTCAGTCTTGTGAAATTATTAAAGAGTTTGGCCTAAAAGTTGATAGGAATTCATTCTACCAGGTAGGCTCAAATTTGTAGTTCTTCCATGGCTACTCAGCAACAAGAAGACAACATAGTTATCAGCTAAACCGTGTGCACGAAGCAAAATAAAGGAAACTCACAACCTGCCCTGGAGAAAACCTGTAAGTACAAAAGCTAATGTGAATTTGCTTTCATCTCAGGATGCATGTTTTTCTCAGCAGATCGTAAGTTGTGTTTTCATGACACACAGGCATGGAGATAAACAATCAGTGACACTGGTGAAGAGTCTGGATATAGAACTCAATCACTGAATGCAAGCAATACACTTACCTGTTGCTTTTGTGCTGTTAAGTGAATAAAACTATTCTGAAGTTGCTTGGTTTTTAGGGTCAGGATTACAACATATTGTTTTCAGATGTAAAGTTCATACTGATCTTAAAAAAAACAAGTTCCATACAGTAAAATAATACTGAATAAGAACAGGTTATTATGCAGAATACCTTTTACACTGTTCTCTACTCTGATTATAGTCTGATGCCTCATGCTGTTCTGTTTTTTAAGATGTAAGAATTCAGTAATGGTGAATGAGAAGCAAAGCCACACAGCAGAAGAATAAACATTTACCAACTAGCTTTCAACTTACTCATTATAAAATCCCTCTGTTTCCTTACTCCTACACTAGAGATTTAGCAAAACTATTTACTGAGATGGCTCCATATAGCAAAAACATTCAGATTTCCACTAAACAATACTTGTTTTGTTGCTTGTTTTCAGAATTTTGCAGCACTAATGGTCCTGTTTATGCCAAGATTAATAACCAACAGTTGTAAATATATTTCAAACAACTGGAGGCTGAGGAGGAAACAGATCATATCAATGGATTTGTTTGTGAACTGACTTCAATGCAACCATTGTGCATGGATTAGAATTCTGAGGTCACATTTTTTTTTGTTAGTTATGTTCTGGATACTATAAATAATGTATTAATTTTTAAGAATTACATGAATTGACAAATCCACATAATCCCCTAGAAGTTTCCTCCAAGTGACCAGGGAGCAACATTCCTTTGAAATTCATTCTTATTTTTAGGATGATTTTCAACAATATCTTCTTGACATCAGAAGATGAAAAATGCATTTCTAGAATCCACAATTCAGAAACTATACGCAAAATGAATCAAAATTCTTTAATAACTTATGCTCAAGCTGGAATTAATAACTATGATGTATAATCGGATTACAAACAATTCATCTACTATCCTCTTTCAGAAGTGCATTGCAGAATTTTGTAGAATCATGGAATCACAGAATAGTTTGGGTTGGAATAGACTTGTAAAGGTCATCTAGTCCAACCCCCCTGCAGTGAGCAGGGACATCTGCAACTAAAGCAGGTTGCTCAGAGCCCTGACCTGGAATGTTTCCAGGGATGGGCATCTACCATCTCTTTGGGCAACCTGTGCCAGTGTTTCATGATGCTCATTGTAAAATATTTCTTCCTTATATCTAGTCTAAATCTACCCTCTTTTAGTTTAAAACCATTACTCTCTGTGCAAGAGACCCTGCTAAAAATAAAAAGTATGTCTCCATCTTTTTCATAAGCTTCCTTTAAGTGTTGAAAGGCCACACTAAGTTCTTCCCAGAACTTTGTCTTCTCCAGGATGAACAACCCCAACTCTCTCAGTCTTTCCTCATAGGAGAGGTGTTCCAGCCCTCTGATAATCTTCATATCCCTCCTCTGAACCCCCTCCAACACGTCTGTCTTTCCTGTACTGACTACCCCTGAGCTGTAAGCAGTATTCCAGGTGAGTCTCAAAGTTATTCAGAAAAAGAGTTTAATGTAACAGTGTTATTTCAAAATAGCAGAGATGACTTGTATTCTGTTACTTTAGTCCACCCAGGAACAACCAAAGAAATCACGATAGTCTTAAGGAAAAGTATCATTTCACTTCCAATTTAGATCTCCATGGTTGTTGGTCAAAAAAGCTCTGCCACCTAGATTCATTTGCCCTTCCCCAAAACATGAGGTTTACTATCATACTTACTTTGCAAAATACAGTAATTAAGAGAATAAATAGACATCTATGGATAATGACATGGGAATAGTAAAGGGTTCACAAGAACAGGTAGCAATGCATGTACAAACCACACTGGTCTCCCTAATAGAAGTATGTGGTGTTTATCCCCTCTTCCACCAGCCCTCCCCACCAGTTTCAACAACATGTCTTAGCATGATTCTTTCAGTTTTTAACTTCCATCATCTGTCTAATAAAGAAATCTTAATTCACATGCATTTACTTTCTCTTCTACTGCCAGATTGCTGAGAACCTCTCTAAAAAGTCTACAGGCTCTGCATACTTCCTCTACTTCTCCATTTTTACAGTTCCATTTAAAAACTGAGCTTTGGTTTAAAGATCACATTTGGCATACCCACAGAACAGGATTAGGTGATATTGTTGCATCTATTAGCAGGGGATTAGACTTTATGAGCCAGAACATCCTCTTCTGTCTCAAGCTCTAATTCGACCTAGAAGCTTGTAAAGTCACCATACAGCCTCTAACCAAATCTCCACTTAAACAATCTCCTTATTTTGAGGTCATTTAAATGCACAAAACTAAAATGAGAACAAGTGTATCATACTTGTATCATTACCTGTAAGTCTACAAAGAACTGCGTTCTCAAAAAATCATGTTTCTATGGAAGAAAACTATCCACTTATCTTCCAGTGATAATTCTTTTCCATTTAAGAATTATTTTTAGCATTGTTCTTATTGGTTAAGAAGTTTTAAAAATTTGAGTTGCAACAATGTTTCTTTGTAAATTATGTACTTCTTGATTTACAGAGATAAGCTTTGTTTACAATTAAGCATGCCTATTTTTTTCTTTATTGATCTACACCTGAGCCTACAAGCTTCTGTCCATATGTGTAAACTCCTTAACTTTCTCTACTGTATAACTTTAATAGTCTAGTGAAAAAAACCAAACCAAACCAAACCAATCCAAAAAACCAAAAAAGAAATGGGAAAATACAGTTTGATTTCTAAAGGAAGTAAAAATATACTTTCAGACAAGCTGCACTTCCAGTTTCAGTTGTGGGAATTCTATTAAAGTTCTAAGAACTAATCCTGATATCTGTAGAATGTAAACAGTATAACCATATTATTTTTAGGTTACAGTTTCCTAAATTGGATTCCACCTTGTTTCCTCTAAAAGTAATAATCAAATGTTATTTTCCCACATTACCTGTATATATTAAATTCAGTAATCTGACATGACAATTTGAGATAATTAAACAAGACACCACTTGTAAAACACAGGAAAATTCCTCATAAATATGTCTGGGCTTAGGCACATATGTCAATACTTTGCAACCAGATAAACCATCCTGATTATGGAAGCACAAGCAGCCACTCATCTCTGATGAATCCTGAGAATCTAAATGTACTATGCTTTTATTTTTTTGCCCTTTTTTTTTTTTTTAATCAATTCATTTGTATGAATAAGTCTAAAAAAGCACTTACATGCCCAACTTTCAACTACTTAATATGAAAGCAAATCTTAACATACTAATTAAGTGTCTAAATCCTGGAATATGATGACAGGTTTGAAAAACAAAGAGCCATGTAAAGCTGGTCATATTTGCAATCTCCTTTTCCTGTAATCACGTCCATATGCCAGACATCAAAGTACAACATTTTCCACTGGTACTTTGCAGTTAAGTTGTGCATTCACTGACGCCAAGATCTGACTTAGGGTCACAATTACAGCCCTTTTTCGCTACACGATTAAACCAAGAAATAGCACTTTAAATTGCAACCTCTAAAAATCAACTAACCTTTCAGTACTGAAGCTGGAATGAGACAATTCAAAAATTCCATGAGTTTGAGATGAAATTAGTTGTATTTAAACAGCTGGAGGGGGATAGAGGAACATATCTGAAGGAAGTTTATTGAGAGAAGCACGACTCCCTTTAGAAGAGAAACAGAGAACAGTTAGTAAAAGGAAGCAGGATAAATAATGTGAGAACAGTGTCTGCAAAATGAAAAAGAGATAAAAAGAGAGAACAGTAATAAGTCTTACTAGAAAGTGGAACAGAAAAGGGAAAGGGAAGCAAAGGAGTGGAACTGGTGATGCTCCAAGACTCCATGTGAAGACTTACCTCTGAAACTGTAATTATTTGACTCTTATTAAAGTAAAACACTGTGAGAAGTATGTTATTACAGAATAAGCTGACATGGGGTATTTGGAAGTCTCATATCAGGCTGGGATAAATCATCACTCAAACTAGGAACATAAAGTTTCTTAAGTGTTCTGACCAAAGCTATGTTGACAAAGTTACATTCTCTAAAACATGCACTTGGACGGGACACAGCAATAAAGGATGGGAGGTAGTGGCACTGGTACTTTAGTCAGCATTTCAGTTATGCACATCCCATGGAAAGAATCTACCAATATTAACATCACTTCAAATTTACACTGCAGTGTCATTCAGCTTGTCAAGACGAGGCAGGTATCGAGCACTGTTCCAAGCACTAAATGAAGCACAGCTTCAGGCTCTAAATATCTAAAAACCTGTTTGGAAGCACTGGTAAGAAAAAAAAATGGATTTATTCTCCAAAAGCTAAGATACAAGCAGTAGTTCTAAGGAAGGTGCCACCTTCTTGCTAAAGCATGAGGCTAAGATCCAAAATATGCCCAGCCACTAAAAGTTAGTATCATCTAGGACTTAATCCTGATAATGACATCCTTGGGGAAAACCAAAACCAAAACCAAAAAGTATTTCTGTTTCAGCTTGATATAACATGCTTTTATTTTATTTCCTATGCAATGATGTGAAGATTTCCCCACTTTCACAGCATACATCTCCTGAGGCTCATCGGTTATGGTTTACTATGGCTAGTAAGAGCCGACTTGTCACCAAGAAAATAAATTTTATAGCCAGGGTATCTTCATACTGGATAAGAGATAACCCAATAGGAAAAGCATGTGCATTACCTATATGGCAGGTGCAAAATAAAAACCAGTATAAGTAATTCCACTATTTGCCATGCAAAATTATTGAAGTGTTATCATTACTGCACCAAAAAAATAAGGGAGTATAATTTCTGTGTGCCTTTATGCAAAAAAAATACCCATTATACTTTATTAATTAGTTCTGTAGTACTGGTAAATAGCTACAAATTGTATAATATTAGTATTGCACATGTCCTTCATAGACCCAACTAATTGTTCAGAGAAGTCCCAGGACCAAATCCTAACCAAATGGCTACAAAAGTCTCTCATCCACTTCTCCTCTACGATGGAAAAAAATTCAGGCTGGATTTGTGAAAGTTAGGAAAAGTTTATGGTCACTGGGGTCAGAGTGAAATGCCAACCAAACAACCAGCCCCTGTCTGTGGAAATGATGTAGAGTTATTGTGGGAAATACTTGAGTCAGCAAGTTGCAGCTGTTCTCAGAGAGAAGCTGTATTATCACTCGATTTATTTAGTGTACTTCCTCAGACATTTCTAGGACAAATTACTTCTAGAAATGCTCCCTCACTATGGAGTGTGCACTACAAGGTGGAATATGAATGCATAGCTCATGCAAATAGAAATTGTAATCGTGCATTCTAAAGAGGCCAATCATCTTACTGAAACAAATAATTTCCTCACTAAAACAACTGAATCATTATTGCATAATTTCCTCTGAAGACAACAGGAAGCCTTGATTCTTACTTCAACACTGGATTTGGTTCAATAGTTTATTTCATTTTTTTATAAAACACTATAAGCATCTAGTGGTATATTTTGCTACTATGTAAACTGCATGTTATGAAGATGAAAGCATTTCATTTACTTAGCATTAAACATTTAGAATAAGACACAGATTTATCATCTTGCAGTTATGCCAAACTACGTGGGGATGGGGGTGGAAAATGAAGTAAAATGAAATAAGCTTGAGAGAACTGGTGAGGATTTTGAGAACAAACAACATGCTGACATTTTACATGATGGAAACTTGAATACTTTCCTGTCCAAAAGTCAAGACAGACTAAATAAAAAAAATACAGCTTCAGGTTGCTTCATATCCTCATTCATACTGTCCAGAAAGTATAAAGGAACATGAGCAAATAGTTTGAAAGAAAACCTCATAGGTTTTTCAAACAAAAATACTTTTCACACTATTTTTCCTATAACTGGGGGGGGGGGATGTGTGGAATTCCCATTTACAAAAGTCAACTATTTATTATGAACCAGAATCTATATAAATAAATTGTTGACTTACGTGGTAACTTTTCAGTCTAACAAAATCAACTTTCATGGAGATGAACCTTTCTGAATTTCTGCTGAGATTTTTAATGTGCTCCACAAGGTCAGCACAGAATTTGTAACCACCTTTGAGGACACAGAGAACCACAATATCATTGTCTCCAATGTCTTGCATAATATCTTTGGCCAACCGTTCTGTCCTGGGACAAAAAGAAAAGGATAAAATAACATTAGATACAGCTTCTCTAAGTTCATGGTATGCTTTCCACATGGTTATAAAGAAATACTATGGGGGTTATATAGCTTGACTGACAGTCCTTCAAAGTGTCTTGACTTGACTGGGTTTGGATCAAGTTCACAGCAGGCTTGGATGCAAGATGCAAAGCATGTGAATCAAACTGGTTAACCTTAAATACATACACTCCATAGTTACAGAGAAGGGAGTAACACATCTCAGCATATGCTGGAATTCATAAATGTTTCAGAGACTTTGGAGTAAAGAATGCAACTTATCCTTCAGTTTCACCTCACAGGAAACATCAATATAAAATAATCCCATAAAATCCCCTAACTTGCTATGTCAGTTACCATGAAAGAACAATCAATTAAGTTAAAGATAGTGAAGGGAATTCTCAGAACTATTTCACACTGTTAGGCTTTGGAAGACGCTACCCCAACAATTTTGATTAAAATATACACAAATACTATAAAAAAACATAGCATCCATCAAAATTTGATAGAGTGTACATTATCACTATTTCATACAGCAAAAAAGAAGAGTAGAAAGAACTTAAATGACTTGTTTGGGGTCATACACATGAGAATAATCGGGGTTATGCTCCAATGAACCGGAATTGCAGGGTTTCCATATCTGTCTTCTTGACAATTCTCCATTTCAGACACAATGTGGCAGGTGATTGAAACCAAAAGATAAACATCTTGGCCATACAGTAGTATGTACATTTTCAAGATAGAAATAATAAATATGAATGCTTATCTTAAGTCGCTTTGTTTTCTAAAGGCAAGGTAGATGGCATTTCTAGACCTAAAACAGGGTACCAGGTCATTGCTAGATGTAAAGCAGGTATAAAGAGAAAACTGAACCATGTTGTCTGCTGTTTTGAGGAAAAACAGCTCATTGCATTATTTTCTGTAAACAGTTTTGCTGAAAAGTTCTTTGATAGCTCCCTGAATTAGATTAGCAGTTTCAATGAGAGTGGACTTCTTGACAAGATGCAGTTTATGAAATAATCCTATAATTTATCAAATATCTTTCATAATTACATTTTTCATATGTTTGGGTTTTTGTGGGTTTTGGTTTTTTGGGTTGGTTTTTTTTTTTTTTTTTTTGTATTTGCAATGCTCAAGTAAATTCTATAGTCATTAGTATGTTTTAGATTTGAAAAATAGAAGGTATCATTAGATCATCCTGTTTGACCTCAAGTATATAATTCCTTTTACTGATGCAAGAATGAAGATTAGTAAAAGACCTCCACATACTTTACTGAAGATTAGTGTAACAGTCTTTTGTCTTATTTTGTCAAGTCTGAGATTAATGGAGAAAACCTGTCATTAAGAATAATTTCTCTGGTGATTTTCATTTTTTTTTATATTCTTCCTCAGACTGTTCGAGGAGTTAAAATTCCCCAAAATTCTGAAGATCATTTTGTATTTTAAAAGAGTATGAACTCCAGCATAGACAAAAAAGTAATAATTTCAATTTCTAAGTAAAGACATACATTTTTTAACCTCAATTTAATTGCTACCAACTGATAAGAGAATTTTCTCAAGTGCTGAGGCTTCTTCCTACAAGAAAAATTTCCATGATCACAATGTATTCAGTTCCGCATCCTTTACCATCAGAACAGAAAGTCTTTTCTGAAGAAAAAAAGAGTAGATTTCATTCTGCTGGAGTACAAAAACAACACTGGAGGTAGGTGCTTACTTCCAACAAACTGATACTGAATTTTATGAGAACTGAAGTTGTAACATATTTATTTAAAAAAGAGGAATTAAAATTCAGTTGACTTTAACCAACAAACAAGTATAAGAGTCATAACTCTTCCTTATGATGGAAGTTTACAATCTTCTTTCAAGGAGTTCCAACTATTTCAGTACTTACAACCTGCTGTTTAAATGTGGTAGGTAGAAAGCCACAGGCTGTAAATGTCCCAGGAAATTTCATTCAGATATTCCCAATAAAGACACTGCTGAAAGTTACCATTTCCATTTTGTAACTTTTCTCAGATTTTTACAGCATGTCAAAATAGCAACTGAGCATGAACACTGAGCATGACTACCACGAATACCAAAGCACCATCAAATGCCTACACGGATGGCACATGGGAACTACTACAAGGCAAGGAATGAGGGATGATCAAGCTTTCTCACTGCCACCCTCCAAGCCTAGCATCCAGACCAAAACAGCCCACGAGAACGCGTCTTGTTTGTGCTGAACAGCAGAAGTCAGTGGTGTAGGTGGGAACCATTAGGTTAATCAACATTCATGTTTTGAACTAGGGAGTTGCCAAAGTTGTAAGTAACTGAATGTATCTTTTTCCCTTTTTTTGGTACTAAAAACACAGAATGGTTGGAGTGAAAGTGGGACATTCAAGTATCACTGCATACAAAGCCCTTTCGCTGTCAGTTTAGCTCCCTTGTAATTTACTTTCCAAAGCCAATTTCATTATATGATCACAGTGTCCTTTTCGTGGGACTCCTGTCTTATTCAGTGCCCAAATCAGAAATTAGATGAAAGAAATTAGCCAGTGAGTTGCAAAGGCAACTAAAAGTCTAGCATTTCCTAACCGTCAAGGATTTTTCCAAATTAAATAAGTAAAAGTATTTTTATAACTGCTAATATAACCTTTTAGGACAAATGTAAGATACACACTGCCAGTGAAACACAGGTTTAAAAAAAAATAATGCTACTACTGACCAAAGAGTTTATTTATTAACATTCAGACTACACATACCTGTCAACGATAATGCCATGAGGGATGAGCACATATTCCAGATCTCCATAGTAGTGCTGTGGATAAGTGAACAAATCCAGACTGTATCCAGGCCAGTTGTCTGAAATCTACGTATCAAATAGTACTGTTACAAATACTTCATGGTTTTGACAATATGTAACTGACATAAAAACAGTGTTCTAGTACACTCTGCTGAATTAATCATATTACATACTCTCTTCCAGTCATAATTTACTATTTCACTTTTTGTATTAATTATTTTGCTTCTCAGTATATCTCAGAAGACAAATCCTACAGTTTTTTACTCATAAAAGGTGGGAAATTTCACCTGAAATTACCAACAACTAGATAGAAAGATGAAATATTTAATACCAAACTACTGTCAAGTCTAAGTTTCTTACTACTTTCAAACCCCAAATGCAAATGTAAGAGTAACAGTAAGAAGGGATTCTCCAATGGAAGATTCAGACAGTGGGATTAAAAGTCATAAAATCATACATTAAAATTGTAAATTTCTGGTTTAGTGGTATTTTAAAGTCGCACATAAATAAATAAACACTCTAGAGATGAAAGAGCACTTAGGGAGAATAAATGATATGGTTCATGGATGGTATCTGTAGAAAAGGTGAGGTTCTTTAGAAAAGCCATGAAAGATAAGTGACTACAAAATGTTTGCATCTCACCTCATTATCAGCTACTCAGTAAACCCATACATTCATAGGAAAAATATTTTACAGGTGTAATATATGTTAGTTTCATAAGCATCAGAACACTACAATTAGGGAATCCCACAGCATACAGTGGCAGTAGAGATTAAGTAGGGAAAAAATCAGGCAAAGGCTTCAGAACGCTATGAAGATGCAAAGTTGTCAGCACAAGAACTAAACAAACTCCAAACCGACACCTTTGACAATTCCTTATGAAAGACAAAACCTGCAGGTTCACAAAGTATCTTAGAATCATTACAAAGATTTGATTCAATATTGGTTCAGGACAAAAAGCCACACCTAATAGTTTTTCTTCCGAATCATGTTCCCCAAATTCCATGTGGTCTTTCCTCTTTCTACAGCTTGGCCACATGAACTTTGAGTAGAATAAACGGGGAGAAACTTCTATTTGTGAAGTGCACGTCTTAATGGCATTTCTGCTGAATGAGGCCTTTAAAGGACCATCTCTGAAACTAACCTCTGCTTACGATTTCATGTACTAGAGCAATGAACCATGTCATAAAAATATCTAGGCCAACACAATGTCTCTGATGTTGAACTGTTCTTCCACATCTAGTCTTCCACATCTAATCTTCTTGAACGCAGGCATAGCTCTGCCTCATGCTGTAGTGAAACGGTGTTCTGCCTCATGGATTTTTGTCCAGTTCAGGTTTTTTTGTATCTTTATTGACAGCTACAGGCATCTGGACTGCTGTGTTTTCTTAACTCTGCCCAACAATTTCTGTATCAGAAAAAGAAAATATTATTTCTTGGTAACTACTCCTGAACACTTGCCCATAAAGAGCATGATTTGGAGATCTCTGGAATCAATGAAAGCTTTTCTCCAGACTTACACAAGCCTTGAAACTACACAAAAGTCACTTCGTTATGTTCATCATTTCCATAGAAACAGGATATTATAAATATTCTCCGTGGAGAGGTTTTTTAATTAGAGGCTAATCTTGCTCCAAAAACATTGTTGCAGAAAGCCTGGGAAGCCTATTTTCCCATCTTCATTTTTCCTACATAGGGCTGGCTGACACTTTTTAATCATTTTGTAGCAATGTACTGTCTGGAGTTGTTTTGTTCAAAAGTGTTTTAACACAAAATGAAACAATTTCAGATAGTGCTTTCAATTGCATAAGCACTATAAACAGCCACTAAGAACCCTTGTCACTATTGCTTACTTGTGCATTCCTGTCAAATTGCATGGGCTTAGCGTGGTGCAGAAGATCAATCTAAATGGATGGAAATTGCTCCATAATTCACAGAAACCAGTGGCTTTTCTTAGGTTACAATAAGTCCTTTATGAAAGAGGATCGGAATGAAATTTTGATTCTCTTAGCTATCCTTCTGCTTCTCTTGAATAAAAGAACATAAACTTCATTACTTTGTAGTAATACAGAAGTTCTAATTTGCAAGTGCTCATTAGCATTTGACAAGTGAGATTAAATTCACATGTACTTTATAATTAATTAGTTTTCTAATATATTAAGTCTATTTCATATTCTTCTTTCTTTTAAACTGGCACTTCTCAACAATGAGGCTTCATTTACCCTAAACCAATTCACATTATTATGCTATAGGACACTTTTCATGTAACTATAAATTTTCATCAGTATTCTGTCAGTGAATTAA
>JANIJG010023818.1:0-18687 GCA_024611175.1 Megaceryle torquata | reverse complement strand
CCCAAAAAACCAAAAAGACCCCCCAAAAAATCCTTCTCTATTAGAAAAATGGCTGGTTAAGAATAAAAGTTGTCTGTAGTTTTAAGTAAGCTGTATTGTTTAGTGTAACTTTGAAGTAATTATTTTTATGTTGTATAATATGACCCAAATATTGTATTTTTGTCAGCATGTCTAATAGGTTCCTCAAATACTCTTGTTCTGTACAGGTCATTGAGCCCATTCATGTTCAATGATATACAGTATGAATGTTCATGGGTAGTTTGATACATCTTTAATAGAAGGTGAAGGAAATGGCACAAGTTTATTTTTTGACCTTCTAGAAGTGTGTTTCCAGCCTAAGTGAATTGCACTTCTAGCCCCATTGAGGGGAAAAGAAAATCTGGGGTAGAAAATGTTTAATTACTGCAGATAAACATCTGAGACCTGGCCACTCATTTTCTGTGATTACCTTTATAAAGCAAATTAAAGAAATCTTTGTTTTAGATGAATTATTGTACAATGTGAAAGGTTATCTCAAACATTTTCCTCTTGCTTCTGAGTTCTTGGATTAGTTTATGCTACTTTGATGGTCTCATCTCTGCGCTCAATGTAAAATGCTCTAAATAAGTAGTTCCACTCAGGGCCCTTAGCTTGTTACTCCATGAAAGAACTCTGAATACTTGATCTTAAGTAATATATACTAAAAATTGATGTTGACAGATGTTAACATTTAAAAGTGGACAATTTACTTCTTGGAAAGTAGTAATTTAATATGTGAAATCATTATGAGAATTAATATGATGATGGAAAGTCTCTCCAGTCAATTAAATGCATATTATATTGAACAGACAAATATGAAAAGAACCCTGAAATACTACCAAGTTGCACAGAACCAAATTCATGAGACACAGGACAGACAGTCCGGGCACAATCCCAGATAACTTTGGTGGAGTACCAGCATGGAGGTGGTGGAAGCTAGTGGTTATCTGGGGGATGGAGATACTTGTACTTTCTGACTTTGTCATTAAACTGATGGGTGAGAGAATTAAGTGGAGCAGCATGGTGGAGTGTGACTGTGAATTAAACAAACTGGGATAACTGTTCACCTCTTGATGGTGGTGCAGTGAGATGAGTCTGACCTTGTGCAATGAAAGGAAAGAGGGATAGGTGCTGTTTCAGAGTGTGTCTTCTCTGGCAGATCACTGAGCTGTGTCTTCTTGCTCTGAAAATTGCTGACAGAGGAATGTGGCAAGTGCTCAATGACATATTAATGAGACATTTGTAGTGTTTTGTATCAGTGTGTACGGGGCATAAAGGAGTTTTAAAACTTAGTGGAGATACAATGTCACATACTCTGAAAGACCACAAGGAGTGTTCACCTGGTGGAGCCTGTTAAAATAATATGATGGGAGGTAACACAAAATATGTCTATATTTAAGTGTCTTTTAACATGGTATCTTTGAGTATAAGATCCTGTGAAAGAGAAGTCTCTTTCCTGCTCAGTGCCCAGTGTTCCTGCCTAACACACAGTTGTTCAGTGAATGGCAGATGTCTGTAATGCTTATAACTTGCATGTGGGGAGGTAGCGAAAGGTACAGGCTGCAGCAGCATACTGTAAATTAGCATTTGGAAAAGACTGTGAAATGGGTTAACAGTGCAAGTCAGTATTTAAATGTTGATAGGCCTGAGAACTGGATTTTCTTCTTTTAGCAAACCAGAGTGAGAATGTACGTAAAATGTAGTTGCTTTGCCTTAATTAGCAACAAATCCTGTGCAGCACAAACATTTAATTGCAGCAGTGGGACCTTTATTTTCAGCTTGAATTTGAAAGTCTATTGTTAGGTTCAAAGCACTGATCTCCACTACTCTCTATGACCATGATGCCAATTTTCTTACTTTATTTAGAACACCTAAGGAATGGCATGCTCACACTATAGTTAGCTTGTGGGTTTAGTTTCTTTAGTTTTAAGGGAAAAAATAAACTGACAGTGTTATGTTTCTCTTCCTGCTTCTGCTTCAAAGAGTCTTCAGGAAATGAACGTGTGACTGTCATTATAGGACTGACTTATAATGTGTGGACTTTAGTAATGCTTGTAACATTGCAACGTTTGTAACAAGTGTTGTACCATTGAGGAAGGTGGCTAATGGGCAGATCTGTGACAGATCTATGGCTAAAACATCGTCAATCCATTTTCTTTTTTTATGGAGAAAGGAGGGTTATGAACGGGGAATATACATTAGGAGTTTCACTGATGGGTTAATGGTTCAACTTGATGATCTTAAAGGTCTCCTCCAACCAAAACAATTCTATGCAAAAGAATCCAAAAAGGTGTGCTAAAATGCTAAACAGCACTTAAGAGACAGAATGAAAACATTTATAACAGAGTTTGTCTAATTAAAATTTTACTGAGGTTTAGAGATCAAATAGAGTGCAAAGTTTATTCTCACCTTATCTTTGTCATATTTGTGCTTGGGCATGTTCTCTGCAGTTTCCAACATATTGCGCAGTTTATTTCTAATCTAATTGAAAGGGAGTGGCTCTTCTTTAACTAATTCTTTTGATTTTTAGCCTAGTCATACATTATTAATTATGCCACGGTGCACTGCAGACATTATAAATCTTACTGTGCACATACCAGTGTCCTCTAAATTGGTCTCATGGGCATTTATGTCCAAGTTTTGCCAATTCATTGGTCCAGTTTCAGTCTCCAGGGCCTTTTTTGATCTAGTCTCAGCTTCACCCCTGAATTTACTGTTAATTTTATAAGATTGATTTAAAAGTCTATTTATCATTGTACTATTGTGTTTGACAGAGATATTTAACCATTTGAGGATAAAGAGATGACAAATTAATAAGACTTCAAGAGCCAGTGACACTTTGAAATGTTTCAGAAGAAAGAGTGAAATGCTCTTTATGGTTGCTGTAAGAAAGATGAGGATTTTGCCTGAGCTGAGCAGTAATGCCAAGACTTTTACTGTAAGACAGTGTAAAAGAAGTGACTAGTTGCTTTGACACACAATTTTAGAGAGTGAGCAGATTACTGAAGTTTGCTACAAAAGAATTACAAGAACTGCAGTGAGGGAGAGCTGCACATAGTGCTCCACCACCAGTCAGCTCGGGCAGAAGAGAAGTCAAAGGTGGGGCTTGACAACTCCATCAGAAGAGCTATAAATGAAACATAAAAAGTGCTCAGGTTAATTTTAGGAGAGAAGGCTTGCAGGCTCTGGTTTTACTGTCAGGTGTAAGGTCATCTGCATCTATGTTGACAGTGAGCACAGCTATGTCTTTATCTTTCCTACCTTTGCAATGACTCTAGTAGTCATGGATGCTGGCTGTGAGAACACAGAGTGAACAGATTTCTGGGCTCCATGGTTCACAGGCCTGCTTTCATCTCATCTAATATGGCTGGGGGGGGGGTGGCGATGACGACCATGGGACTGATAATAATTCTTTTGTCTTGGCTTTGCCAGACTGGTTACTGTTTTGAAGAGACCTTTTCTTGTCCCTGGGGATTTTACGTGTATGTAACTGCATGATCATTAAATAGATATCAGAAATGTTTTCTCTCCCTCATTCCCTTGCTTATTCTTTTTTCATATTTTCTTTCGGGAAGCAGTTTTGGTTGGCCACATGCTGAGTCTCTCACTCATTGCAGCATTTAGCAAGAACACTCTGGCAGATAGACTTGGCTTATGAATACATTTTCATAATGTTCTAACATCCACAACATAGCTTTTTCTCTGACAACTGGGAGATTTAAATAATAATAATAAAAAATAAGCACATTATAACACAGCAGGAATGATTTTTGCAAAGCTAAATCTTAATGCAAGAACTACATAGTAGGAGGCCTTTTAGGTCAGCATAATTGAGCTCTAGAGTTAGTTTGGGTTTTATTTTTCTTCATGTTTGCTTTTTAACACCTGCTATGGTTTCATGAACTATGCCATCAGTGCTGTTTCAGAGACATCACAAAGAATTAGCAGATTTAGAAGGAGCAAAACAGTGTCAAACTGGAGCAACAGGAATTTGTGTATTCATGTTTTGTTTGAGTGCAATGACTGACTGGGAAAAGAAATGACTGTGTAAGACAGTTTTGTGTATACATTTTTTAAAAAAGCTTGCTGCTGCTATGTGGGGGAGATAAGAGCAATCATATTAAAAGGACTTGCAGTGCCCAGGCTGAAGAGGTGTCGCAAGTTCATGTGATGCCCAGGAGAAAAAAAGAAACCATTATCTCCACAGGCAATCTTCTAACATATGAGGCCCTTATTTTTTTTGTGTTAGGGAATTAAAGTTTTCAGTGTTTAAGGAGATTTGCAAAGGATTTTACTGCTTTCTAGTCTCTTTCTCTTACTGAGCAAGTTATCAGAGACTTCTTCTCAACCCCACAGAATGTGGGAACCTACCAGCAAAAGCTGTTCTGCCAGCTATTCCTTCCAGAGCCTGAGTGCTGATGATTGGTATGTTTCTACAAATCCACAGATGATTTCCTCACTTTTCAACAAACTAACTGGAAGCTGACAGGAACAACAGAAAACCTTTACCCTCTTCACTGCCAGTGGCAGGATAAGCAGCTCGGGAACATGTTTGACCATCATGTTGTCAGTAGGCATTAGAAAAGATCATCAAGTCAAACCACAAGCCTAGCACTGCCAAGTGCACTGCTAAACCATGTTACTTAGCACCACATCTACACATCTTATAAATACCTCCAGGGATGGTGACTCCACCACTTCCTTGGGAAGCCTGTTCCAGAGCTTTACAACCATTCTGATGAAAAAAGTTTTCCTAATATCCAAACAAAACCTCCCCTGGAACAACTTGAGGCTGTTTCCTCTTTTTCTACCTTTTATTACCTGGAGGAAGAGACCAACTTCCACCTTGTTACAAGATCCTTTCAGGTAGTTGTAGAGAGCAAAAAGTTCTCTTCTGAGCTTCCTTTTCTCCAGACTAAACCATCCCAGTTCCCTCAGCCACTCCTCATAAGACTTTTTCTCTAGACCCTTTACCAGCTTCATTGCCCTTCTGTGTACCCACTCCAGCACCTCAATGTCTTTCCTGTAGTGAGGTGCCTGAAACTGAACACTGAGGTGCAGACACACTAGTGCTGAGTACAGGGGGACAATCACTTCCCTAGTCCTGCTGGCCACGCTATTTCTGATACAAGGCAGGATGCTGTTGGCCACCTTGGCCACCTGGACACACTGATGGCTCATATTCAGCTGTGTGTCAACCAGCATCCCCAGGTCCTTTTCCGCTAGGCAGCTTTCCAGACACTCTTCCCAAGGCCTGTAGCATTGAATGGGGTTGTTGTGACCCAAGTGCAGGACCCAGCACTTGGCCTTGTTAAACCTTGTGCAGAACTGGCCACAATAATGAGGCCCGGGAACACCACTTGTGACCAGTCACCAACAGCCACCAATTTATCAGGGAAAATCCTGTTCTTCAGAGTATACATAAAGTGAAAAAAAAGTCACAGAAATGTTGACACGATACAAAATATAGTGTATTTATGAAATACATTGGTATATGGTCTTTATTATAGATACTGTAATATTTAGGCTTTATTAAATCAATCGTTTAAGATATTTATAAGTGTTTTCATTTGCTCATTGCTCATTGTCTAAAATATCTAAAAATTAAATTAAAAAAAAATGGTCAAGGCAGTTTTCTTTTAGCTGGTTCCAGCACACAGGCCTGTTCAGTCTGAGATCTGAAAGCCTTTCCACCCATCTGTTTTCTTTTTTGGTCTTTGGCATTTTATCCACTGAGATTAAGTGATCGAAGAGGTAACACCTGTACTCTTTCCAAACCTGGATTACAGTCCAGGGGAAATAAATGTAGGAAATTTGGTGGAATTGAACTTTTTTATAAAAGGTCTGTAAGAGAGGAAACTCTTTTAAGTGTGTGTATGCAGTAAATACAGGGAAATAATCTCTTGTCCTCTAGGTTTTATACTGGCATACAGTGAAAGGCTGAACAGAAAACAAAGTATTCTTGTTTATTCAAGATTATGCATTTTTCTAACAAAGACCTGCTTCAACTAACCTATAATACTGGTTTTCTGCTTTGTGGGCTACAAAAACCCCAGAAAATAATAGACAACATGGGAAATTCCAATTTATAAAGTAATAACTGGAAGGAATGCCAATGCTTTTCCTTTTGTAGCAACAAGGGTGGAACTCTTAAATGGCATACTCTTAAAGCAGAGCTTTTATGGACACAGGGCTTCCTTTATAGCACTCCAGCTCCCACTGAAGTTAGTGACTCAGAAATAAGGCATGTAGTCTTCCTCTGAAACAAAATTCTATCACATGAATATTTCATTAAGCTTTCTAGACAGATGGAAGTAGAAAACAGAAACTTGCTTTGGCTACACAAAATGTACCTCAAAATGACAGTCACTGGGCTGTTTTCTAGAAATCTGACAAAGAAGGTCCTGTCCACATTTCTGGAAAAAAAAAAAAAAAAAAAGACCAAGCATTGAACATACCCCTCTAGCGACCAAAAGGAAATTACTAATACTTAATATGATGAATTATTGCTAAGAACAACTTGCAAAAAAAATCAAAAGTCACTACATTGGGCTTCATTGTTTGATTCTGTTCCACAACAGAGTGAAATTTTTCATCTTTTCAGGTGGTGGTATGGCAAAGTCACTCACTGTTCAGGACAGTTAACAGCAGAAGTAAAAAGTCTGAATAACCACCAGAACTCTGAAAGATTTATATCCCTTCTTTGCTAATTAAGCAGAAAAATATTTAATTTGTGAGTAGCTCCAACCTGCTTAGCCATCTTTTTGTCAATATACCATCTTGGCTTACTCTGAGAGTATCCCCTACACAGTCATATACAAATATTGTGATTTTCTTTTGAAACTTTTGTCTAGGTGATTTGACCATTTTCTACTAGATGAAGAATTTCTGATCAAATATTTCCTGGGTAACACCTATGTTCAACTTTGGGAACTACCTCTAGTCCAATATAGGCAAAAAAACCCCACATGGTGACACAAATCATACCTAAGTAATTCATGTGCTTCTTTGAAGAGGTAAGCATTTTGTCCTGTAGTGGGATGACACTGAACGAAGAGGAATATTTGTAAAAAAAAAAAAAAAAAAAAAAAAAAAAAAAAGGCAAAACATTATAGAGAAAAAAGATACAAAAGAGAAAGGATGAAATTGTTAAAATAATTTAAATGGTGAAATAATTCGCTTAACATCTTTGAACATGTAGAAATTTTCCGTTTAAGATTAATTAAGCACGTAAAACCCCACTTTGTGCCCACCCCCATCCAACTGGGAAACATCTGGCTTTGAGCTATCAGAGATCATAACTGTGCTAATGGAGAGAAGATTCTGAGAGCAGTGAGAATTATTTAACATTTGTCTTTATGAAGGATTTAAATTGTCTTTTCTTAATGATGTTTCAGCTTCAAAAATTTGCAAAAAAAAAAGGAAGTTCAAATAGATAAGAGGCAACAAAGCTCAGCACACACAGAGAATGATATTCTTTGAAGTTCTTCTTTTAACATTAAATCGTGAGTAAAAAGCCCTTTTACAGCTAAAGACTCAAAAGCTTGGAAATGTTGCAAATTGCTGAGGCCATCTCAGAGCAATAGCAAAGATTTTTGCATCATATAAGTCCAAACTAGGACATAGCAAAATTGATCTCAGGAAGTCCGCAGACTCTTGAAGGTGTCAGAATTAATTTTCTACTAACACTTTACCTGTGGTCTTTATAGACACTTTTTATTCATGCTTCAGCACAGTTGCTCTGTTATGATCGATCTTAGGCCTAATATGAACTTATATTTTGGTGCAAATGTTCTTTATGTAAATTATAGAATGAAGAACAGAGAAGTTTTATATCCTTTTATTGCTTAACGCTTCATAATATGGAACAAAGATTTCATATTACATTTTGGACATGCTGATATAAGGAAAAGGGTAAGAAGGCAAATAAATGCATCTTTAATACTGATAATTTATAAAAGGACAAAGGATATAAATGTTTTTTTTCACTGACTTTTGATAACTAACAAGTTTTTGTGAAATTTAGTTTTCTGTCAATCATACTCTCATCCTTTTTTTCTCCTGTGTCGATACTGCATATTCTGTGCAAGCAAAATGTCATTTTTCTTCAGTAACCTCTTCAGCATTTGGAGTTTAAACAATTCTTCAATCTAAAATTCATTAATCTGTCATAATTTCAAAATATTCTGTAATCTATTTTAACTCCAAATTCTTCTGCAGACAGTTGCTGAACTTTAGTCCTTGTTATAGAGTAACCCGTGGGATATTTGTGAATTAACATGGCATTCATCTGGGATGGCTTGAATAATGTTTTCATGTGCTCCTCATAGTTATTGCAACAGTTGTACCAAAAAGAAATTATTGATATATATCTATTTAACTTTTAAAAAATGAATAATTGGATGATAAGAAGTAACATTTGCAAACCTGTCTGAAATTTTAGATTTTTGTCTGTTTCAGTGGTATAATATAATGATAATTGTCAGATATGGTTAAAATATGATGTACTTACAGGTTGGTAAACCACTTTTACAACAGTAGTTAAGTAATTATGTACAGTTATTGCTAGCAGTACTTGTCAGTCAGTAGTGTATGTGATTTAAAGAAAAGATAATTGCGGCTGATTTTGCATATTTGCTGCTAAGACTGAGAGAAAAGCTTCCAGACATATATTTTACTAATTTATTTTATGGGAATGATTCACTGGTACACCTGATGTTGGAATTATGCCTCAAGACTCATGCCTCATCTGGTCACGAGATAAAGGAAAAGGGTACAATTTTTTGAAAAAAATTCAAATGCTTCAATGTAGAGACCCAGAACCTGCTTACAGTTTAGAATGTAGAAATCTTAGAGATGCAGGGTGAAATATCCTCTCAGGAAGGGTAATTACTAATCACAACATGGCCAGAACTTGGAAAGTTAGAATCTGAGGTTTAGAATAAAATCTGAATCTGCTTTTAAACAACTCCCCTCCCAAAATAAGAAAAAGCTGTTTATGTTAGAATCTCCAGTTCTGAAGCAGGAGAGGTGGTCTGAGGAGGAGGACAACCAGAGACTAGAAAAAGGCATGGGAAGTCAGACAGGAAAGCTGAAAATAAAAGAAATGCTATAAAGAAAAAAAAATAATAATTTTTTTTACCTTCCTCTGCTTGCTTCTACTGTTGAATGCATTGATTCTTAGTTTCAACTTCCACAGCAATGTTCAAACTGCTCATTATGTCTGCAAATTTTTTTTTCTTCTTTTTGCTTCATCTTTTACTGTTTCCAAAATATTTGGTGTTTTGGAGTCAGTAGCTGATAGGATTTTGCTGCATATTAGGCTGAATGCTACACTGATGTTGAATTTGCTTCTTGTCACATGTAGTCTACTACTAATGGGCATGTATTTCAGAATGGAATGTCTTCACTAAATGAATGGAATTGGTATTTGGGCAGTCCCAGAGAGTTTGCTACCTAATCCCAACTTGATAATGTCTTCCCAGGGTCAGTGATGGGATTGAGAGTGGAACTGAGGAAAGGACTCAGTGATGTCATTTAATACAAACATGGATGAAAACAAAAGGGTGACTGAAAGTCATATCACATAGGAGTGCTATTTTAACAGAAGGATAGTTTTGGAAGCTACTTTTTGTAGTGTTGTAGCTTAGTACACTAAGAGAAATTAATCTTGATGTAGGTCAGTATTTGTGAGCCTTAGGAGAGTCTTCAGAAAGGAACTGAATAAACTGTGTAGTACACAGAGAGTTTATAGAAGGCAGCATAGAATATGCATAGGCAAGAGTCTAAGAAGGACATTAAAGTATGATGATATGGTGTACTTTATTTTTTATATTTCTGACCATATATATATATCAATACTGAATTAATACATTTATACTGACAATTTTTTTGGTTTTCCCCCTGAACAGCCAGTTACAATATCTCTGTTTATTGTTCATACTGTGCTGTAGATGTATTGTTTGCAAGATGGTTGCTCAAACCCATCACCCTCTTTCCCTTGAGTATATGGCACTAAAAAGCTCTAAAAATCAAGATTTATTGTACCCATTTGAAGCTTCCACCTGGGGGAATTTTCTATCAGACATTTCAAAGAAGTTCTATTTGTTGTGCCTAGTTTAGCCTTTTTTCCTACTTTGTGGATAAAATGAAAGACATTTCTTTTAAAAGCAATTTTCTCAAATCCTCTACAAAAGTCAAAATCAGTGGATTTAATGACTCCCTTGGCAACTAGCTCCTTAGGCAACAATGCAGCAATTATAAATAATACTAATATGTTCATCTGATGCCTTCTGATAACATCAATTCAGAATTCCTCTTTTCTTTTTACAGCACAGGGCACTGGTTGTTGAGAAAGACACAGAAATATTTGGATTAGTACATGTGTTTGAGAGAGAAGCAGAATTGATTTGCATACTGAGTTACAATATGTAACTGAAAAGAAAGTATCAGGAATTCATTTTAAGAGATTTACCTATAGGGATGTTTTTATCATTCTGTCCAAAACAGAATAAAAGCAAGGATCTAAACCTAATTAAAATTGTTTGGTATTCAGTAAACAAACAATTTGAAAAATCTAATCAATTTACCATAAAATAGAATGGAAGAGTCTCATAATCAAGGTTTTTAAGCAACTTCCATTAAGATACTTCCATTTCTGTGGCAGCCAGCTTGGAATATATCAAAAGGCCTGCTTTCATTCTTGCAATATAGTTCAATGATTTTTTTTTCCCCATATTACAGCATTAAATTACATAGAAATTCTGAAGTAAATAAAAAATGCTAATAATAAAATGTTTGCCTATATATGTTCTTGAAGCTCTGTATACACAATCATTTTTGTATAAAAATATTGCTGTGTAGATTGGTAGGATAATTTTCTGTCATAAAAATAAAAGTGTTTTTATTGGATACAAAGGTCATATGAAGAGATTTCATCTCTTTCCTAGAATTTTCATGGACTTAAACAGTTGCTGATTAACAGAATTTGGTATGTCAGTAATGACTGTTCATCTAAATGACCTTCACTGTTGTTTGCCAACCCAATATATTTTCTCATCTTTAACCTCAATAAGCAGTGATTTTGTATATCTTCTAGTTAAATACCTGAAATTATTTAGTGATTTCTAGCCAAGAATCTATCTCTCTGTGATGCAACTAGATAATTACTTCAAATCAACAGCTAATTTATTACTACAGTAAAAATAAGGTATATTTTTCACTTTGGTTTTAAAAGTGTTTATTTTGTAATTTGCAGTATCTAGAAGTACCAAATCATGTATGTGGCGGAAAACTAAGAAAGCAACATAAGTTAATTTTGATAAAGAACTATTGAATAACACCCCCAAAAACATATAGAATTGTGTTGTATGGAAGTGACCAAGAAGTGTAACCATTTATCTAAAACCTACCTGGTGCCCTAGATTTATTTCCATTCACTTAAAACAATAGATGATATTATATAAAGTCTTAAACATTCCAAACCTCTTTTGAGCAGAAGATATTTAGGAAAAAATAATAACAGTTTTAAAAATCCTGTAGTATAATTTCCAGGCATTACATTGTTAGTCAGGCATTGGAAATTAAACATAAAATTTTCATGAAGATAGGAATACCAAAATTCTTTGAAGACAGTCTTTCCAGTGCACTGCACATATATGAACAAGAAATGGTCAGGTTCTGCTAGGTTAAATGAGTAGCATGCCATAGCTTATAGCTTCTGTTTCACAGTATTACTTCTCACAGTAACAGTACACAATCATTAGAGATGTTAAAGCTTATAGTGTAACATCTCTATATGTCAGCCCACTGTCTCAAATATGAATCACAATGATTATTGCCTTCATCTTGAGCACAGATTAAGATGTTTAATGTAATTTGCTGAAAGTGGCTTCAGTAGGATTATCCAGGATTGTTAAGGAGTGTTAGAAATGTAAACTCTATGTTTCTTTATGTCAAAGAACAAACCAACACAGATAAATGATCATAGAATCATAGAATGATAGGCTTTGTAAGGGACCTCTGGAGATCATTGAGTCCAAACCCCTGCCAAAGCAGGATCAACAAGGGCAGGCCACACAGGTGGGATTTCAGTCTCTAGAGAAGAGAGTCCACAACCTCTCTGGGCAGCCTGTTCCAGTTCTCCATCACCCTCACAGTAAAGAAATATTTCTTCATGTTGAAGTGGAACTTCCTGTATTCCAGTTTGTTACCATTGCCCCCCATCCTATCACAGCGCACCACTGAAAAGAGACTGGCCCCATCTACTTGCCACCCACCCTTCAGATAAGTGCAAACATTGTTAAGATCCCCTCTCGTCTTCTCCAGGCTAAACAGCCCCAGGGCTCTCAGTCTTTCCTCTTAATGTTCCAGTCCCTTAATCACTCTTGTAGCTCACTGTTGGACTCTCTCTAGTATTTCCCTGTCCCTCTTGAACAGAGGATACCAGATTGCTCAGGCTGAAATGGTAATGGAAAAATCACATTCAAAAATCTCTGATATAAATAAGAAATGGTTTACCAATTATTTTTATAGCATCTTATTTGGAAAAACCAAAAGATTTTAAAACTTTAAGCATTTATTCATCCCTGCTGATGAATTATCCTTTAAGTTGTTATTTTATGTAGTAAAAATCTGGGATGATGGCATTTCTTTTCATGTTTGTATTTCAAGTACTGGATGTCAGTATTTATTTCTTAAAAACCCGTTGTTGTCTTTTCATTGTTGAAGGTGGTAGTGTTGGAAGAGAAGTAATTTTGTTGGTCTTGATGTTAGTGACAGACATGGCAATTTCCCTCGAGAAATGAATTACTAGGTTCTGGTAGTACCAGGCAAAGAGAGATTTGATGCTTTTAAAAGTGTATGAGATAAACTGAGAAGTGTTCAAAGCTTTATTTTAAATTATTTATTTTACTTTATTTGTTTAATTTTAATTTAATTTTATGCTATTTCTTTTTTAAACTGATCTGTTGCTATGTATTTTTGCAAGCCATTGTTCTCAGAAAATCTTCTCCGACCTCTCCATCTTCTCTGTCTCGATAGGCAAATACTAGTTCCATATTAAAAACAACAGTACTCATAGGTAGGTCCGCAGAGGCTTTTGCTGTAGGGCATAACTGTGATATAAAGGGCAGATTTCAGGAAGAATGCCTAAGCAATGAGGAATTATGAAATGTTCAGAGAAAAGATGTATTCCCTAGCTATAGAAGGGAAAAAAAAAAGTTGGAGAGCTTATGAGCTATAAATTAGGGAATATGGGTCAGTTAAACTTGGAAAAGTAAACAGCAGCATGGAAAATATGGTGATTCAGGGACCATTGTGCTTCTGCTAGGTATTTTGGGAAGCAACATCTACGTCAAGGTGAATTCCCACATGCCTGTGATGTCTCAGGGTTGTGTGGGGTGGGGAAAGGGACAAAGGCAATTACTGAAGAAGGAGAGGGAGACAGGCTTCAGATGGAGGCTACAGGCTGGTAGGATTTTGGTGCTGAGACATGAAAATCAGTATTTGGTAGTTTGTTACTGTCTGTGCAAAGCATGTGTAAATTTGCACTTTTATATAAATAAACGGAATTACAGAGAATTTAGCTGGCTTTATTAACAATTTCTTTCAAACTAAAATAATTCCCAGAGTTATTACATCTAACCATATTTCAAAAATAAATAAAAATAAAAATTTCCTTTTTTTTCCAATTTAAGGGGACAGACGGTGGTGTGGAGTATCTGTAACCTGGCAAGGTTACATGAGAAGACAAATATATATTCCACCTAAAGCTGCTGCTGATAGTTACCTGCTAGGCAGAGACTGCTGTTTGAGTTCAAATTTAAGAAGCAGAAAAAATGTATTTGAAAACTGTTGTTGTGCCACTACTAGTTCATAGAACCACTGCAGATAAACATAGCAGAAATAAATTGTCTGAACCATATGAAAAATCCCTCACATACCTTTGGTTAGGATTGCTTTATTCAAATGGATTCATTTGCTTCTGACACAGGTTACAATCTCCTGAAATGATGAGGAAAACTTGCTGAACATTCCTAAATATGCTTTGGGTTTTGTCTTGTAGGACACATGATTATAGTAAAGTCCTATCTGTACATAATAGCCTGTGTATAAAATCTAAGAAGAGCTGTGGTGTGTCAGTAAACACCTGGAATAAATTTGACCACCTCAGTCGTGCTAAGCCTGTAACAGTGCTAATAGTAGATTATGAGCATACTGAAGCACCTTTACAACTTGCATCATGCTGTCAGCTCCAGAAGTCATGTCCTTAAAATTTCTCTAGAAAAAGTGTTTCTCAGTTCAATAATCTAAAGGTTGTGTTGGTTTTGTTTTTCTTTTTAAAATGTTTTTCACCATGATTAGTACATTTGAACTGTACTGTTTCCCATATGACTCCCTGATTGAATTGGGGACCATGTTAGTTCTCCCCATGACCCGTCAGAGATAAAGAATTTGTTTACTGTAAATTGTTCACCACTCACTCCTATGTACCATCTGCCACACTTATCCACAAAGAACTGCATTTCTGATAATAGGTCTTTTAACTTAAGAAAAATAATACAAGATATTTCATGTACATGCATGGGATATAACTGCAATTTGTTACTTTACCCTTAAACATTAAGTGTCAATAAATAAATTTATTCTAGATTTCAAAATTTGTGTAATAGTCAAAGTTTTGCATTACCAAGGAAAGTAATGAGGAGGGTACCACTTTGGCCATAGATTTGTCTCAGCTGAACCTATCTGTATGTTTACACTTCATTATCAAATTAATGCCTTTTAAACAGCCTGTTTTTAAATAGCCTTTTCTCATTCTGTATCTGTGAGGCCCTATTTTAGGAACAGGGAAATAAGATACAGAGAGTTAAACACCAGGTATAGTGTTTATCTAGATGTAGTGTATATCTACACTAGATATACTGTAGGCAAAAGAATGCATACAACCTGGGTGCATAACAAGTGGATACCTGGTCGTTGAGCTGAATCCAAGGTTGAGCTGGATGCCTGACATGAGTTAGGAATGGGCTGAAATGGGAACTGCCATCCTATAATTAATAAGCAAGAGCTATTGTAAGGAGAGAAGAGGGAGTATCAAATTCCTGTTCACCTCTATGAAACCTGGACTTGAACTCAGGAATGCTTAGAGGGTGCTTCTCTCCACTTAGCATCCTCAGTTTATAATTGTTTTATAAGGTAGGCTCCTCCTCATGTTCTTTTAAAAAATCAAGCACCAGACAACCCTTTCCTCTGCCCATGAATAGCCTTGCCTCCTTATTTAAAACCTATCTAAAAGAGGAACTGTTGCTCTCAAATTCTTATAGTCAAATCCAGGTGGTTCTTTTTTGCCTGATACCATGATTACTAGTGACAGTGAAAACTGGAAATAACATTATCAGGTTCTGCCACTGGTGATGACAACCTTTACATCTGGCAGCACCTCTCTTGGAAGGCTTGGGATTTTTTTACATCACTTTTGCAAGAAGTACCAGAGTTTGGAACGCACTTGTCACATCTCAAGTGGGACACTGGGGTTCAAATTCTTTACTGACTCATAAGCATGATATCTAAAGCTTTTAAGGAAGCCTTAGTAAGCATTAGACCAGGCCAAGTGTGGACACTTTCCCCTCCTTTGGGGGCACTCCAAAGTATGCAAGGCAAGAGTGGTTAGTAAAAAGTAGCATGAAAAGACAGGTGATGTTACATCAAATGTTTAAGACCCTCAACCGATGGAGTCATTGCAACTTAGGGCAGTTCTGTGTGTTTCACAATTTATACCCAGCCTTTAATAAAAAGACACATTCCTCTCAGCTAAGTATTTTATTCATAAATCTCCAAAATAGCAAAAATTAAATGGACTTGTTCAGTTTGTGGCTCCAAGTGTTTTCTGATGCTGGCTGGTTGTACATTTCTGTCTGTATTTGCTGTTCATCTTACTCTGTGCACTAAACTCCTGTAGTCACAACTTTTAATAGCTTTGATGGGTGTCCAGTGGGTACCTGCTTTTAAAGGCTCACCTTCTGATAAATGTATTAGATTTGCCACCCTCAAATCAGTTCCTGTTTGAAGCCCATCTTTCACTATTGTAGTTGTGCCTGTACACTACAGAATGCTTAAATACTAGAAAAACATGTATGTCAGTTTCATGGAGTCTTACTCAAAGTTAGGTGGTGCTGCCTGAGGGAACAGGAGAGCCCTGAATTACTTGTAATTAGAACAAAGAAGAAAGAATAATTCACATTTATTTATTCACTTTTTTTTTTCCTCCCCTCTCACTATTTACAGTAGTTTAGTTGAGTAACAGCATAAGTAGACAACTGTACTGAAGTAGTTGGGCATTCCTACTTCAAAATAAGCTCCTAATTCTTAATGTTTTAAACCAGGAACAGCTTCTAAATTCCTTTCAATTTTCCTTCTTTTTTTTTTTTTTTTTTCCCAGAAAGTTTTATAGTTTCATAAATACCCAAGAAATATTTAATTTTTATAAACAACTTACAATCTTCTCTGGATTTTTGTTCCAGATTTAGTTCTAAAATTGTTTTTTTCAAATTCTCAAAGAAGGCATTTTATTTTTATATTTTATTTTATAATTTTTATTTTATAATTTTATTTGAATGCTTTACTTTTACCATCTTTGCTAGCACTTTTCCAGAAGTGTCTGTCTAGAAGTGTCTTTCTGTCTTTCTTTTAATATTTAAGATACACTAGTTCACCAAGTATGGGTTTTGTTCATTTGTTCATGAGTCTTTTTGTTCCATGTTGTCCAAGACCATATAGCGTTTAAGTGTATTGCTCCTTTACTGGAAGTAATTTAAGTCACTGGGTGTGTGTCTTGAAGGAAATTCTTTTTCCTGTGGATTGATTTTTTTATTTTATTTTTTTTTTTCATTTTTTTTTCATTTCCTGTGTAATATAAGCATTATTCAGAAAATCAATATTTTGGTATTTTTGTAGACTTAACTGCTTTCATCTTTTTTACATATTTTGTCTCTGAAGAACCACAAATACATGTGCTTACACAGATTATTACTTTCCTCTTTGCAGAATTCTGTTTTCTTATTTCAACTAATCAGTATGAGCTAAATAAAATACCATCATTAATACATGTACATGGTGTTTAATTATTTGCTTTTCTTTCAGAATGTGTTAAGATAGGTACAAAGACCCAAAATTTTGTCATCTTTCATATAAAATGCAACTCAATGTCTATCATGCCACCTGTCTTCAAATATAGAAATGTCTGGGTTGGAAGGGACCTCTAGAGATCATCTAGTCCAACCCCCTGCTGAGAGCAGGGACATCGTCAACTAGAGCAGGTTGCTCAGCGCTTCATCAAGCCCCACCTTGAATGTCTCCAGGGATGGGTTCTCAACCACCTCCCTGGGTAACTTGTTCCAGTGCTCCACCACTATCATGGTAAAGAACTTCCTCCTTATTTCTAATCTAAATCCACTCCTTTTGAATATAAAACTATTGCCCCTCATCCTTTCACTACAGGCCTTTGTAAACAGGCCCTCTCCAGTCTTTTTATAAGCTCTCTTCGGGTACTGGAAGGTGGCTATTAGGTCTCCCCAGAGCCTTCTCTTCTCCAGACTGAACAATCTCAGCTAAATGGAGGTAAGCAAAATATGTTTCCCGGTTTTATTTTCTCCTGAGCTTTTTACTATATATTTTTCAAAGCATCTGTGGCATTGCTCACTGGGGTCCTCACCCACTTGAGGATTCCACATGCCTGTTTTCATCTCATGATGACTGAGGGCTGGTTAGGGTCCCTGATTGAGAAACTATTTCTCTATCTTAAATACCTTGTTTAAAAAACATCCACTATATTCTGCTTTTAAAAAGTTATTTTATTGTTTATAAAGTCCTTCCGAAATTATCAGATATTTTCTAATAGGCAATTTTATCTTGTAAATACTGGAGAAGTATATTCTTCACTAGTGTTGTTCCTGTAAATACAAGCAATGTTGGGAACACAGGTAAAAATTTTGAGGCACAGTCCTTTTTTCCCCTTTTCACTCTCTTATACCTGAGTTTTCATAGATCTTTATTAAAGTCACCTATTTCAATTTTTAATAGAATATAGCAATAATATCAAATTCCCAGATTATTTACATAACCAAATGTTAATCTACTCAAACGATTCAAGTCTGACTACTACTTACTACTAAAGTTAATCTGTTTCTCAACAGGAATTTAAATATAGATTAAGAAGCCTGACAGTTTTAGTCCAGTATTTACTTTTATACTTCATTATTAAGAAACCCATATTCCATACCAACATTCTCATCTTTATAAGTTAATACTATTAAAAGTTAAAAGAAAGTTTTATTTCTTTTTTTTTTTTTTTTTAATTAAATGATCATTAATCTATGTTATTTCCTGATTCCGTTGCTAGGTTTGTTATTTGTAAATAGTATGGGTGATATGTGAAGGGGTTTATCCCTTTATTTTATGTTTTAGTAGGGTAGATCTGTTGATGAGGGACAAGATATAGGATGTATTTTTAAGGCATATGTCTTTGCAAGACTGTCGTCTTACTTTGAATACACACAGAAGACAAAAAGCAACCTATTTTATAGCAAACAGCAAAGTTTTACATGAAACTACATGTTCATAGTTGTCAAAGTATAATTCAATAGCAAAAACCCAAAGTAATTCAATAAC
>JANIJG010023816.1:117839-136873 GCA_024611175.1 Megaceryle torquata | reverse complement strand
GGTGGTCAGGCCCCTGGTTTACTTGCCGGTGTGTGTATCGTGTCTCTGTTGCGTATCGGGTTTTGGACAGCTTTTTTTTTTTTTGTTTGGGGGGGGGGGGAGATTTGTTATTTTATTTTGTCACTGGCTAAAGAGCACCTACAGCTCCTGGCTGTGTACTGGGTGCACAGATGCTTGGCTTCACCTCAGTGATTTTGCTTAGGCTTTGCATGTTGATCCCAAGAACCAGCCCTGAACCCGTAGCTGGAGCTTTGTGTGATGTAATGGATACAGGGGAAGGAAAAGCAGAGGCAGGTGGGAGTAGGAGAGGGAGGACTTTTATGTCGTTTATTACCTGATATGATGAGCAAGATAGAAATGGCTTCAGGAGGGCACTTATTTGTGGGCCAGTAAAGGGAAAATCCTTGGGGTTTCTTACAGACTCCAGTATTTTCAGCAATATGGAGAGGATGCAAAGAGGCTGCTTAGAAATATTGGCACTGTGCACAAACAAGGGAGGCAGAGGAGCAATAGAGCAGATGTTGGCATAGAGCTGCAGAGCTCAAGTGAGGAAAATCAAAGCTACTGCCCTAAGTGACTGGGGTATGGGCCACGCAACTGGGATGTGGGTGACAGACCAACCATTTTCTAACGTCCTGTCTCAAGCCTGAGTACGTTTATCTGGGATGAAAATACAGATGGACATATGTTCTGCATTAGACATCCTCTTGTATTGGCATTGTGCTAAAGTTTGAGATATATTTAGGGAAGAGAGGGATGAATACAAAGACACTGCTGAGATTTCTGAGAACTATATCTGAGAGTTACATACGTCCAGGCTGTGGGATTTTGCTTTCTCAGTGGGTTACTCTGTTATCAGAGCAACTCCAAGCCACATAGCTCTTTTGATTGCACTTCTCAAGGACATCTTATTGTTGTCTGTGGAGTCAGAATGGATCTCATATGCAACCAAGGACTGCCAGTGCAAGGATGTGCCCTCTAGGTCTTGCTCAAAATGTGACAACAGAGAGCACCTTGAATAAGAACTTGGTTCGCTAAAGAATCAGAAAGTTGCTGGAAGCCATGAAGGTGAGACATATGGTCCCTTGTTGCTCCTTGTCTTCTCCAGTGTTGGTTGACTCCCCTGCATATTATAAAAGACTCATTGCAATTACAAGGTCAGAGATGGACTTCTTATCAGCATCCTTTCCTCTCCTGGTTGCTATTTCTTTGTTCAAGGCACTTTGTGCTGGAAAGTCCAGGGAAGGACCAATTCAGTTCTCAGTGGCATTTATTTTGGTGTGCAGTTATTCAGTAGTACTGCTGCTGAACAGTACAATGGGGGAGAAAGCAACAGCCCAGCAGAGATTATTATCTCATTTCAGCTGTGTAGGTGTGAAGTATCACTTTGCTACCAACAGCCATCAGGTCCTGGAGACTGGGAAGACAAGTTTAGAAATGTTGCTTCATTGCTGTTGACTATTCAACTGATCGTTTAGTTTTATAGGGCAACTTGAACTGTCAATATGCTGAAACCATCTAAAAAAAAACTTGCTGAAAAGAGCTGTGAACAGCATGAGATTCTGTAAAGCAATGAGATATTTTTGAGCATCCTTTTCTGAGATGGTTTGACATTTTTAGTGGGGAAATTGGCCAAGGATCGGACAAGATGTGGGTGAAAGCTACTGTGGGGATGAGGTAATACATCACAGCTTGTCAAATTCCCTGCTGATGCCTGATTTGAGTCAGGATGTGGGGAGCATGGGTCTTAGTGTTTGGCTGGGCTTGTTTGCAAACACCTACTTGTGCACTCTGTCATGCAATGAGAATGAGTTGAAGGAATTTTGCAGGGCTGAGGAGTCACTGAGCAGCTTCGTGTCTCTTAAACAGAATGGTGGGAAATTACTTGGAGGGACACAGCAGTGCCTGTGTGCTCATTCTTGGGAAAGCTGCAGATAACTGATTTACGAGCATGTTTTGACATCACAAACTCCTTGGAGAGCTCTTCAGGAGGCCTTAGAGGACGAGAAGAAGGAAATAGTTCACTAGAAGGGGGAAAAGCTGGAGCCAGCTTGACCTGCACAGGGTCTTAGGTTAAGAGGAGGGCTTGCAAATGCAGGGGCAGATGCCAGGGTTCAGGGGTCCTGGAGTAGGGGCAGTCAGCAGAGGCATTGCAGCCATGCTTGAAGTAGATCAGAGATAGCCCATTGAGCTGGGGGAGATATGGGCTGTCCCTTCCCAGAACCAGCAGTAGCAGCTCCTGAACTGCTCAGCACATTTCCCAACACTGGTGTACGAGTAATCATGCTCCCTCAGGAGGCCAGCAGACAGCTCATGAAGGTATTTGGTCTGTAGAGAGGAGGACTGTCCTGGGAGCTGTGGAATTTTCTCTTTGGTGCTTTCTTAGTGATCTGGACCCTTGGGTTCCTTCAAGAGCTTTTTAAAGGTGTTTGAGGAGATGTCAACTGAGATTAACCTTAAGGGGGCCTTGAAGCTGTCTTTTTGGACAGGCTAAAAGGGGAGGTGTGGAATGGATCAGGAACAGGAAGATCAACACCTGCTTCAACTAGGTTGCAGAACTTTAGCTTCCATGCCCACTAGCAAATGGGGAGTGAACAGAACACTCCAGTCCAATGCAGCTGGTGGCCCCTCGAGCTCAGATCCTGCAGTACGTTAAATTCTGCAAATCCTGCAAATATTTCAAACTCTGTGGTAGAGTGGGAATGGCTTCTCAAAGCTTTCCTGGTGTGAACCTACCCTAGGCAGGATGGCTCTTCTCTCAGCTCTGCATTTCCTAGCTTCTTATAGCAGGCTACTGCCTCCCAGGAGATATAAGTGGAGGATCAGGAGAAGACAAAGCTGTAGGATTTGGGGAGGAAACCAGCCTGACCCTGGAATCCATGATTGTCCTGCTTTTCTCTGGGGATTTCACGGGGGCAATAAACAGCTCCTGGATGGCCAGGAGTCAAGAGTGTGACAAGTTAAGCTTGGGAAATGGATGTTTATAGAGAATGTCCTACTGTCACTGAGGCATTTCTGAGGGGACAGAGGAATGCAGAGGAATGGCTGGTTTCTGTACATATCTGTAATTTGTGTCTAGCATTTTGCAATTTTCACTTGGTCCTCGGCAGTTTAATGCATTCATTTTTGTCCTTTAACCTTGATTCCTTTTAGAGACTCTCCAGACTAATTTATGTTCCATTCTGATGGTTTAGTACTTGCTCCCGACAGCGAAATGGGTGCTATGTCAATTTGTCAGCTGTATAAACCAGAGAGGAGCCAGTAAGCCTGTCCATCCTAAACTCCTCTTGTCTCTTAGTCACTAAGCATCAAGAAAAGCTCAGTCCTTAGCCTTGATGAGCTACTTCCTCACGTCCCTGATTTCTATCTGCTTTTCTTGGGATTGACTCCTGGACATCTCTGAGGAAGCTGAGTGTAAATATGTGTGAAGATTCCCACAGCAGGAATCCTGACCCATCCTCCCCTTGCAGTTTCCAGGAAATATCTGTGCACTTGTGGCTTTGCAGTCAGGTGCTGGTGTCCCAAACAGGGCTGTTCAAAGGACTAAACAACAGCACAACTCCTCTGTAATCTCCTTGAGTGGTCTCTGTTTCCTATACTGTTCCCACTCACATGGAAAGGTAACAGTTACAAGATGTAGTGTAGATGTTAGAACAAGGAGGCTTTAGTTGCAAGCTACTCAAACATTACTTTCCTCCAAAAATGCACTCACAGCTTGGGCATTGATGGACCTCTGGGAGTGGGGGAATGAGTTTGCTGAGTTTGTCAAGCTCTGGTTAGAGTCACTTGTTTCTGTGCTTCTGCTGGGCTTGCCTTACAAACTGCAGGGCTATTTGACCTCAGGACTGGTGTGCATGTGAGTGCATTGAGCTACCTTTAGGCAACACTTTCACAAAGCTACTTCTGGGCTCATGGTTCCTTCTTTACAGGGAAAATGTCATGGAAAAATGCAAACATCAAAGGCTGTGGTGTTGATGGTGACAGAAGGTGCAATGCTACCCCTGCTCTGTAGATCTCCCTGTACTGGATATTGCTGGCAAATAGCTTATTTCAGACATGCTGGCTCTGGCTTCATCAGCTCCTGAGAAGCAGCTCCCTCAGTTGCACTGACTAGGACCACATTGTCAGAGCTGTTTCTTATTTTTGAAAAGTGAGCTGAGTCTCAGAGGATGGAGGGGGGGGGGCTTATATTGTGGATTTACTTTTATGTCTGAAATGCAAAGATTAGGACAGTGGCTACCACAGAGCACAGAAACATTGATCCAAGGATGGACTCCAGCAAGATGTTCCCCTGTTCCTCCATCCGTAGATGGCTAGCAGACAGAAAGGCTGTTAAATGCTGGTGTTAGGGAAACTTCTCTCACTGACTCATCTAACAATATCATATTAAATTCAGCATGGCAATTGGAACATGGATCAAAGCATTATGACAGCTGCCAGCCTTCGGTATAAACTTTTCATTGGAAAAAGTGGTGGAAGAAGAACAGTTTATATACTGGTGGCTAATGGATTTTAAATTGCAGACTGTCACACCTAAAGAGGTCGGGATTTTTGCTGAGAACTCTTGCTCTCTTTCTTTTAGACCACTGTGTGTTGATGCTCCAGAGAAAGATGGGTTTTTCAGGATCAGTTTCCTGGCTGCATTGAAGCCCTGTTGAACTGAAAATATTTAAGAAGACCTTGACAAAAAGAAGCCTTCAAGACTATTTTTCCCCTTTACTGTAGGCTGAATTCAGCAAAGCATTTCAATACAAGAAAATTGCTGCTACTCACAGTTTTGTGACATGTGCTACATGGGTGTTACAGCTATGCAGTGTTAGATAGGCTGCGTTGCAGTGGTGGTTGCTGCTGGCATCACATCTTTGCTCCCAGTAAATGCCTTGGAGCCTCAACTGTGTGTGCAGCAGGTCTCACACAGGCTGTGCACCACCACATAAAAAGAAAAATTACACATCATTTATCTGACAGCCTCAGCTAAACATCTAAAGCTGGATCAGTCCCACTCAGCTCCTTTTATTGCCAACAGAGAGAAACAGCAGCTTATAGAGGCCTAAAAAAAGAAATAAATCTCTTTCACGTGCCTTTTAAGATGAGGTAAGTCATGCTGTGGACTCTTGACTCTAGCTCTCTGTTGACCACAGAAGGAGCATAGGGCAATTAACTTTTTAAAAGAGACTTTCCTACCCAAGGTAAGTGCCATGAGCTGGATGCTCGTACAGTAATTCATTGCCAAAGGGTAACTTCTGTCTGGAGTGGTAGAAATTAACTTTTGACAGAAGCAGGTTTTCCAGTTGAACCGTTCAAGCCACACTTGATGGTAAGAAAAGCCTCACTGCCAGAGATTCAGTCAGCTCCAGCTGTTACACATGCCCTTGAAGAGCAGGCAGAGCATAGCTGTCTCTTGGCTGTGATTACAGGGCTGAACATGATGATCCAGCAGCAAAGTTCAACTGATGGATGGTAACCTCGTGCTCTTACTCTTAACCCACCTGACCTGCAAGTGAAAAACCCGTGTTTGACCAGTCTAACACTTAATGGGAAAAAGAGAGGAGGCCAGTAGGGACAGCTCTGATGATTTGTGAGTGACCAGAATGTAAAAAAGCTGCAGTCCCATCTCCTGCTCACCATGGTTTGGTCTGCCTTGTTTTCAGGACTGGTAAGTGGTTTCAGGGTAGCTAACACTCCTGTGCTGCTAAACCTCAGTTTTAAAATGTGTGAGCAAAAATACACTGGTATTAATTGTGAAAAAAGTGACTCTGTAGAAGACCAGCATTGCTTGAATTTTGTATTTCAGTGTTTCCAGACCAAAGGCCCCCCATCCTCAAGGAATGCAATTCTTTTCTACCTGGGTTGGTTGTGGTCTTCAGGATGTACGTAGCATCTCTGATGAAGGAGAAGGATCCTTTCATCTAGTTTGGAGTGGATCCAGTTATGAAGAAGGTAGATATAGATTAGATATAAGGAAGAAATTCTTCACTGTGAGGGAAGTGAGACACCGATAGGTTGGTCAGGGAAGTTATGGATGCCCCATCCCTGGAAGTGTTCAAGGCCAAGTTGGATGGGGCTTTGAGCAACCTGGTCTAGTGAAAGGCTCCCTGCCTGTGGCAGGGGGGTGGAACTAGATGCTCATTAAGATCCCTTCTAACCCAAAGCACCTTATGATTCTATGATAGCCAGAGTAGTTCTAGCACCCTGGGCTGGATCACTGGCATCTCCCAGGGCCAAAGGATTTCAAAGGGGCATTGCAGCAGCTGTGCACAATGTCTTAAGCAAGGTCTGTGTTGCACACATTTCTGCAGGGACAGCTCAGCGTGATGTCTCCTAGGACTGGCCTCTCATGCAGGGTGCCTGCACAGTGCATGTGCATTGACCAGCCTCTCTGCCATGATACCATGATGGTGAGGGCAGACTCACAGCCATGTGTGAGGAGGGGGCTTCTCTTTCCTGGGTGCCAGGAAGTCACCTGAAGTGGGCCTGGGCCATTCACACTGCTGAAGGACTCCCAGAGGTTACAAGAGGGGAAGTTCCATCTTCTTTATATTCTTCCATATTCTTTAAATTAGAGCTAATTCCACCACCCAATTCACCTGTGAGTCATACCAGTATGATCTGAAACATCCTATGGGTGTTCAGGTAATGGTTTGGGTGTACACTGATGTCAATCAGAGAAGGATGATTCATTTGGATTATAAGAGAGTAAAACTGTCTAAGAGTATGAGAGTGACATTTGCCTCTTGCTGGGGCTTCCAGCTCCTGTTACAGCCTGTGCAGAGCTATTTCACACTGTGAATGGTACCAAGAACTGCTCAAATGAAAGGGCTTTATTCACTTATCAACATGTAGGGATCCCCTGCCATTTAAGACCTCATAAGGTATTCCTTGTGGCCTCTGGCTGCTCCTGCTGGAAGTCCCATGTCATATTGGTCAGCCAGGAGTATGTCTCTGATGCTCTGGGGTATCTCTTACAGCAGGAGACACTCCTGTGTTGGCAAGAAGAGACAGACAGAATTGTGTATTTACAGGAAAGATCAGCACTCCTGCTGTCAGCTTTTGTAAGAAAAGGAATGAAAAAAAAGATATTAAATAACAAGGTTTTTGACTATGTGGGATCTATCTATTTATTTAGAAGATGTTTTTCCACCTAGTCTTTCCTTTCAGGACAATTTTTAAAAATATATCTAATATTTGGGGTTTTTTTCTGTGTACTTTTGTCTTCATAAAATTTCAATAATATGGTGTGGAGAGTAAAATAAGTATTTGAATAATCAACTTTGCAAAATGAATTCGTAGTGACAGTGTGACTCAGGAGATGTTTTTCTCTAGAAGGATAATGATATCATCAGTGGTTTCCACCTCCCACTTCTGGCACTGTGGATCAAAAGAAGCTCCACAGAAAACAATAGATGTGATTCACCATTACTTTATACTAAAGTAAAAGCAAAGTGATACACCAATGAAATAATCCCAGTAGATTTAAGCAGGTTCAGAATATGGGTAATTTCATTGCTGAGGCTGAGACTGCCCATTTCTGAGCACCAAAGACAGGCTCATGCTGCAGATTGTCCCCTGAAATAGCCACCTTTGCTATCAACTACTTAAGGTTCATAACAAACGTGTCTCAGGTTGAGCAATATAGATTTATTTAGGGATTTATACCAGATTCTTCTGTCAAAAGCTTAAATTAAGAAAAGACTGAACTGCACAGTGAGACTCACTTGTACCCACAGGGGTGACATGCAGTAGGACTGCTGGAGATGAGACCATTGGCTTCTCTTGTTTCCATCTTCACAGGAGACGCTACCTTCTAATTTGCCTACCAGGCATGTGTCTGCTCCAGAGGTTATGACACATCCCAGCCCAAAAGCTGAGTCAGCAAAGGCTCAGACTTGCTATTGATGGAGTTCTCTTCCTTCAGGTTTCCAGCTGAATGGAAAAGTGGACTGTGACTTTGGAACGTTTTTCTTGGCATTATTTATGTGTTATAACAATTTTATAGCTTTTATTTTCTTTTTTCTTCCCTCTCTCAGCTTAATCATGCTAGAATAGCAGGGGGCTTAGAAAACAAACAAGAAAAACCTCCTACATTCAAATCCTCACCAACCCCCGTCTCTCTCTAAAGACATACACATACCATTTTCTATTCCTGAGAAGCAATTTGATGACGGTGACTCCCAGACAGTGCCATTTTCTGTCATCCTTGCAGCATCTCCATAGGGCTGAGATTCCAGCATGTGACATCTGTTCATACTATGAAAAGCAAATCAGCGAGCTCGTCTTTGTCCACTCCTTCATTACCTCACAATCATTGCTCTTTGCTGCTGTCTCCTTTCCTTACACCAGCAGCCTGTGAGACGAAGCTCAGATCAGTTTGTCCAGTTACAGCACCTACACGTGTCACAAGGGTGCTGGTCTCTGCTGGGTGCACTGTGCCCATTCAGTCATCATGGCAGAAAGAGGCGTAAACCTCATGGGCTTGCTCTCTCTTTTTCCTAGTGCTATCCAGTACTGTGATAAAAGAACAAAATAAATAGGAGTCTTCACTTAGGAAATGACAAAGAGTAGAAAGCTGGGTGACTAATGCAGGATAATCAGAGCATTTCAGCTGCAGATGAGGAGCAGTAGGTACAGGAGAGGTTAAGTAAATACAAAGAGGTTTTCTTTGGCTTGATATAAAATGATAATGTGATATAAGACGATAATGTGGTATAAAATGATAATGTGATGTGGTACTTGTGATACAGAAGAGCCCCAGGCAAGTGATTCACCTGCTGGTGTCTAGCACCTTTGGTGCCGTGCCTGGCCTCTGGTTTCTCACCTTGACACCCCATGCAGCTGTCTCAGACACCCTAGGCCATCTCATGTGGCACTTAGCGGGTATGTTTCAATAAGCTGGTCAAACAAGTTCTGAGATTTAGCTCTGGAGATACTTCTTTTTAACCCACAAGTGTCTGAGCCATCCTCCAAGCTCCTCTTATAGCCAGTGAGAATATTAATACAGCCCATGAGGTGCAGGGAACTGTTGGGGTCACCCAAAAGCAAACACCTGCATGTGGACAGGATCAATAATGCTTTGGGCTGTGCTCACTACCTGGATGAGACCTCCATTGCCTACCATGAGAATATAGACACCATCTCCTCAGATACACCTGCCTACTGACACCTCAACTTAGGTGTCCTTCTCAGTGAGGTGAATCCCGATAGAAGTCTGAGTTTGACCTGCGTTTGGAGAGAGGCAGGAGCTGGGATGCTCAGCATGCTATTCCTGAAGTGGATTTGAGATGTCTCCCTAGTTTGGGACATCGGTGATCCAGGAAGCCTGCTGCATTGTCATACAGCAACTTGGGAAACTGCCACTCTTTCAAAAGCCTGTTTTGAATTGCATGCAGCAAATGCTCTCTGTATGGTAACAGCCACACAGCTTCAGCACGATCTCTGCAGAGTTTAAGGTGAGTCTTTCACGTTATTCTGGATGCAGATGCTAATCTGTCCCTGGCAAACAAAAGATTCTCTCTTCAGCATGGGCACAGATGGGATATATGCAGCACACTCGAGGGGTATACAGACACTGTCATGCCAACAAAGTTCTCTGTAAACAGTAAAATAACTGAGCTGAGACAGCTTGATTGCTTGGGTTGTTGATTTAAATAGGAACAACTAATAAATAACACCATTCACAGTGATGCTGATGTGTAATTAATTGATAGGGAAAAACATGTGATCCTTCCTTGCCTGAAACAGGGACCAGGAGGTCTGATGTATTTGTTTTTTAATTGACTTTGACTGCAGAGTCTTTTTGATTTTATGCTGCAGATGGGACGGCTTGTAATCATTTCGCAAGGAGCCCGTCCCATATAAATCATAAATGTCATGTGGCTAGAAGCTAATATCATTTCAGAACGTGTGGGAAGGGCTGATTTATTGAAGGAGTCACATGATGAGTTTGGGGTCTGCAGCAGCTTGAGGCTTTCCTTTCAATCCTTAGGCGCACAGAGAGTTGGAGGGGGTGGCAGATTGGATCTGGTTTATTTTACATCTCTCCCTTTATGAGTTCAGCAGAAAAGGGAACCACATGTTTGCTAGAAGATTTATGATGTTGGCAACTTCAATAAAATATTTTCATGCAACTTTTTCTCTTTATTGCTTTGCAAGCAACTTTCCAATCCTTGTCACTGCTGACCAAGGCAAAAATGCCTTGAGAGCCTGTGTACACCAAATGGGAAAAAAAGAATGAGGATGAGCAAGCCAGCTGTTGTTAACATGGTGAAGGTTAGCCTGGAGAACAGCACAAATGTGGACACACATCGCTAGTCACAGATTTTTTTATCACTGAGCGTGTAAAAGGTGTGAAGTGAGTAACTAATAAAGTGGGAAAAATGCAAATCTGCAAAGCCAAACCAAAGCTTTCAAGTCACCTTATTGATTACAGCACTGGATGCTTGTCTTGTTGTCATGTGCTACATCTCCCAGGTAATGAACTTTGTGTGCACAGGATGGAGCTCAGGACCAGTGCAAGAACACCACTTGGACACTGCAACCCCAGGACTGACATTTACCATTCAGACTCCTCTTCCTTCAAACCATTGAGTCTTTGCAGCATGTACCGATGGTAGTAGGCCATCTATACTGCTTCTACACCCAGACCTTTTTCTGGTCCCAACAAGTCTTTCCTCAGATCTACCATCTCTCCCCTCCTTCGGGCAGGTTGTTTGTTAAATCAATTTGACAGGTAGGTTGGTCCTTGTTGCTCCAGTCTGTGAATTGACTGCTCCTTGGAAGCCTCTGCATGTTCTATCACTACTTCCCTGCCTATCCTACTCTCTGGAGCTCAGTCTCTTCACATCCCTGAAGGATATTCTGCTGGCAGGATTATATTCAGTTGACTTCATATTCTTTTGCACTGCCAAAAAAAACTTATTCCCTTGTGATGGGCACATTCCAGGACCAGCTGGAGAAGGCATCTCAGAGCTACTGTAGGCTTGGCAAAGGAAGATTTAGTTGGCTCTGCTCTGGAGCTAGGCATGTAAAAAATTAAGAGTACAATGCCAAGCAAGGATGAATAAATAAGGATAATGTTTCTGGAAAAGTATAACTTGAGGATAGAATCATAGAATGGTTTGGTTTGGAAGGGACCTTAAAGTTCATCTCATTCCAACCCTATCTGCCATGGGCGGGGACATCTCCCACTAAACCAGGTTGTGCAAGGCCCCTATCCAACCTGTTCTTGAACACTTGCAGTGATGGAGCATTCACAGCTTTCCTGGGCAAGCAGATCCAGTGTGTCACCACCCTCAGAGTGAAGATAGAGGGAGTGGATGCTGAATTGGCTGGAATTCAGAGACTAGCAGAACTCATGGACGTATTATCACCACACTCAGGGGAGAAAATGCATCCAAGTTTCTCCCAAGGACTCACCCAGAACTTCAAGTCAAAATGAGGCCAAGAGCAGCCACCAAAACAAGTGAAGAAAACTTGTAGGGTAAAGTACTGAAGTGAATTAGGAATGTGAGGCCTGTAAGTGGTGCTTTTGTAAGGAAGAGGGTTTTAGAGCAGTTCAATAGAATGGGCAGCTGCTAAAATGGACACCATTCATTCAGCCAGTCCTTCCAGTTCTCTGCATATTCCCTTGCCTTTGATAGTCCCTTTTGCTTTCAAAGTTTCAAGGAACACCAGTGTAATGCAGCTTGAGAAGGATGTGCTCTTAACAATCTCCTAATTTATTGATGGGGAAGCTACCACCAGTTCTTCAGATGACAACTGACTGCAAAACCCAAAGGAAAAGACCCTGAATTTTAAAGGGAAAATGCCTGTCAGGAGAGGGGGAGACTTTTTTATTTTTTTTTATTTTTTTTTAAAAAAAGCTAAATTCCATTATTTTCTAAATAAATTTAGTTGTCAGACAAATAAAACTTTGCTTTATTATGTGTGAAGTGGAATGCAAGTGCCCAAAGCTCATCTACCTTCTTTTCCAGTGGCATGAATGTGTTGAATTAATGATACTGCCCTTAGTAGGAAGCTGTACAAACCAGACAAGCACCTTTATGCCAATATATATAAAGCTAATGCAGATTTTCAAGCTGTCTGTTTTGTTACATGCTGACTGGCCACGTTGGAGGGGAACTATAAGAACCATGGTCACTGCAGTCCTAAAAGACATCTGCTTCATGAGCTGCCAGTCTCATATAGGAAAGCCACCAAGTAGAGTCCTGTTGGGTCAGATAGACCAGGTGATGTGTTAAGCAGCTTTCATCTGTGATGTCTAAGGGACAAAAGAAGAACCAGTAAGAATCTCCCATTTTTACAAGCCCATCTTTACAAGCTGTTCATGACTAGAGTCTTTAAACATTTGCAGAAGTGATGTCAGCCTCCTCTGCTGACCCACAGATGCTGGGGAAATTGGGAAAAAGAGAAGGAAGCATCAGATAAAGAGCTTCCCGTGATTTGACATAGGAATTGTTTTTAAAACCTGATTGGTTTTGGTTTGTTTTGTTTTGAAGAAAAGAATTTGGTCACTTTTAAAATAAAGAGATAACTTTTTTTTTTTTTTTATGATGTGAAAGGCAGTTCTTAGTCATCAGTAACAGCATTTTGAACAACTTGTTTTCCTTCAGTCAAAATTATTGCCTCATTTAACCCAGTTTTGCAAATAGCTTCAGTTCCTGTGAAATTCCCTTTTGGGAAAGAGCCGTGAATTTGCTATCTATTGGAAAAATGTCATGTTGTTCTCTGTGTTGTTGTGTGCCCTGAACTGATTTGGTGATGGAGATGGATATATAAGTGGTACCACTTGCACATACTTACCAGAGCAAAATGGAAACACTGCCTGCAGAAAAATCTGAAGAAAGGAAAAAAAAAAGCCCATGCACCTACATTGAAAAAAGTGAAAAATAACAGACATTCTTTTCCTCTTTGTATTTTTATATATGCCAACATCAAAGAAATCCAAAATGGTTTCAGGAAAAAGAGCAATGCTCTTCTTCCCACTTGTTCTTTTCCCAAGATATATGATATTGGGTTCAAAGGCTTGATCTGTGTCTTCAAAGATCTCTGTGGGTCAGATTTAAATTATCAAAACAGAAAAGAAACCAGTTGGTGGCTGTGATTAATTCTTCTGCATCGATGAAGCCATGAAGCTTTCTGCAGTGCATGGGGGACTCAGAAGACACAGATGTGACCACCCAGAGCCTGCTGTGGTCCAGGAGAGCCTTCCCATCCTGTTCAAGAGAAATTTGCAGAAGACCTGCCAGACATGTTTCAAAAAAAGCATGCATGCATTAAAAATACATGAGCACCTGCTAGGGTATTTACAAAGTTGATTAACTCTGATATGCACTCAGCTCCACCAGAAATCAGTGGGAATTAAGTGCTCAGACTATACAGGAGTGTTTGAAAATCCCTAGAGCCCCATCCTTAGAGTCCCACACACGTTTGGCCAATAACATGGAAAAATGGGCATTATTTTTGGTTGACAGTGTCTTTGTCAGGCAGCCACCTCTAACAGGGGCTTGTGGGTAGCAGTGTTTACAGCTCAGACCTCTGGTGTCTGTGCTAAATCAGAGATGGACAATATTGACCCAGGATTGTACATTAGGTTTCAGATGTGGATTGAACTGTACACGTCTCAGCTTATTATGGGGTTTTTGAGAAATATTATGAGAAGTCTACAAGAAGAGTGCGTAGAGGTCCTATTCCCCATCCAGCACTTGATTTGGTTGCCAAGTGTTTCTTGGTCTGTGAATCCCTCTTTAGCCATAAGATACCTTCTTAAATAAATTTAAAAAAAAAAAAAAAAAGGATCAAAAAGCCATGTGTGCTCATATCCATACATGGAAACAAGTTGAAGGCTAATAAAAGCCATCACCAGATGTTCAAAATGAATACCAACTTTATTATTGTGGCAAAACAGAACAGGATGACCAGCTTTCTGTTTGTTGATTTTTCTTTCTTTTTTTCCTCAAAAAATTCATGCAATCCTTTTGTTAAAGAAAGGCTGCTCTAGACTTGATGACTTATCTGAAATACTGCACACAGGTACCTGCTCAGGGCTCCGAGCAACCCCATCTAGTTGAAGGTGTCCACATTCATGGCAGGATGGGGCTGGACTAGATGACCTTTAAAGGTCCCTTCCAGCTCAAGACATTTTATGACTCTACAATTCTATGTTTCTATCATTTAACAAAATCCAGGCCAATCTCCACTGGGTTACTGGGCAAGGAGACTTTCAGGCATCCCTGGGAGATATAAACACATGGCAATCACCAGATCTCACAAACAAGCAGTTGGGCCGATCTTTTGGCCTGCATTACTTTGGTTGCATACTGCTCCTGAGCTGGCTTACATGTTGCCTCACCCTTGTTCTAGGAATAATCAATCTCTTGTTTCAGACATTGGAGGTGGCCAGTTGATGTGCCAGGACCCACTGGCTGACATGGCAGCTGATCAGTTAGCCCCTGGCTGAACTGCTGAGCTGTAAGTCAGCAACCAGTGAGCATCCCCAAGGTCAAAATGAGTCAACTACTAAATCACAGGCAAGACAGCTGAAGGACGTTCAGAATTTCTACTGTCTAAATGTGCTTCCAGGCTGGATGTGGCTGGCCAGCTTTGAGATGACCCAGGTTAACCACTATTCCCCTCTCAGCCTGCATGGGGCAGCTCATTAGCCACCGTGCCAATAATCAACACAACACTGCCGGACCCTGAGGAAAGCATCCCTGCAGGGTGCTGGTGCTCTTTCTTATGACCTTGCCAGCAGCTTTATAATTTGTCATTTTTCCACTGCAAAAGCCTGAATCACTCATTTGACATATGCCAATATCCAGAGTGCAGTTAATTGGCTCAGCCTTTGACATGACCCCTTGCAGCCTGGGAGCGCAAAGATGTGTCAAAAGGGTCGGAGGGTTCATTTCACAGCCTTTGGAGACTGCTGAGCACAGATAGCCTTCATGGAAGCTGGCTTGCTCATTAGTATCTGAGAAACTCATTAAAGTTTTATGAGTTCTTTTTTAAAGCTTTGACTTCTCATAGTTTAAGGTCACTATAGCTCTGTTCTATGGTAATTACATTAATCAGAAACATTTTCTTTCTACCACACTAATCAGCAAGTGGAGAAACTTATAAACCACTGGAGAATCCAACAGGACTGCCCAGTTTATGCACATTTTTGTTTTAACTACATTTTGCCATCGGTTCACAATTTACAGATATGCTCTGTTTCTTTTCCAAAAGTTTCTCCTGAGATGCTTGTTGTCTTCCAGCTCTATGGCATTAATGAGAAAGGGAATGTAGTCTATGAAAATTTGAAGGATGTATGTCAAGCTTTCACACTCGTGAACCTACAATATCCTCTCCACACAAGGAAATACCATTTTCTGTGGGGTGAAACTCAGAAGAGGACTCTAATCCCCAAACTGTTTTGTTTCCCTCCACGGACTAAAAGGAAAGCCTTGTAGTGGCTGTCTGCAAGAGTAGGTACCAACACTGTGAAAACAGTGAGGCTGACCAAAGACCAGGACAATCAGAAGCTGTTTACAACCCTCCACAACTTCTCTCTAACCAGCGTCCTGCTCCATATGGTCCCAAGTGACACTATCTACCTAAGACCCATTCTCTTGTGAACACCACCTCCTCGCATCACAGAGCACATTACCAGGGGTGTGAAATGTAGCCAAGGCAATGAGCACTGTTGGAAGGTACCTACATACTACATACCCGGGGTTCAGGGCTGTGCTATTGCTGCTGTCCAGCCAGCACAGAGCTCATGGCAAAGTCCTCTTTCCTTCAAGGTGCCGTGAACATGTCCATCTTTGTGCACACTGCATCCAACTGCTTGGTGTTTGGGATGGTGAAGTTGCCTTAACACTCTGTAAGGGAGTTGCAAGTGAAGGGGCAGCCAGGAAAACATCATTGTCTGCCTCAGCACAAGCCAACTGATGATCCTCCCCAAAGAAGCCTGCTGCAAGATTCCTCTATCTATTAAACAGGTGATGCTTAGAAAATCAGCCAAGACATCACCCTGTTAGTCAGTGCTAATATATTCATAGTGGAAAAGTGATTAGGAGGACAGGCTTCCAGTCCTTCCTTCCAACAGGAAAGTTGAAGATCTTCTGGAGAGGCATGGGAGCTTCAATGACTTGAATTTTTGTTCAAGTATGAGGCTTTAAAAGAATGTCTAAAATCTTCTTTCTTTTACCATTTGTCTTGGCCCATCCATCCATTGATCCATCCATCCATCCATCCATCCATCCATCCATCCATCCATCCTTTCTAGATCCCTCTGTAGAGCCCCTCAAGCAAATCAAGACTCCTTCCCAACTTGGTGTCATCTGCAAACTTACTGAGGGTCCTGTCATCCAGATCATTGATAAAAATATTAAACACAACAGGCCCCAACACTGAGCCCTGGCTGCCAACTGGATTTAACTTCTTTCACCACAACTCTTGGTGAGCCAAGAGTTGCAGATATTCAGCCAGTTTTTACCCAGTGAAGTGTAAGCCTGTCCAAGCCGTGAGCAGCCACTTTCTCCAGGAGGATGCTGTGGGAAATGGTGTCAAAGGCTTTACTGAAGTCCAGGTAGCCAACACCCACAGCCTTTCCCTCATCCACTAAGTGTGTCACCTTGTCATATAAGATCAGGTTAGTCAAGCAGGACCTGCCTTTCATAAACCCATGCTGGCTGGGCCTGATTGCCTGGTACGTGCTGCATGATGACACTCAAACCCAATCCCTAAGCTGACATCCCTACATCTAAAGAACTGCAGTGCAGCATTGCTGACTCCCACAGAGGCTAGTCAGGATGAGGCAATGTGTTGTCTCCTCTGCAAGTGGGGACTGGGGATTTATTGCAAAGGAGGAGGGTGAAAATATTTAAATAGTGTCAGAAGGAAGTAATTACTCCAGATCCAAAGTAAGCTTGTGCTTGCTCTCAGATGCCAGTTGGCAGATGCATTATCTGCAATGCTCAGCACTGCAAACATTTTCCTGGAAGAGCTTTTACCAGTTCTGTTTCAAGTACTTAAGTGTTCATGGATGTTCATTTCCATAATGATTCACCAAAACAAGAAGCTTTGGGTTTTTTTTCCTACATAGTATGCTATAAATTAAAAGTGACTTGACCAGTTTTCTTCAGACACACACACACTCAGACATGTACATACATGTGCACACACAGGTACATAAACACACACACAGGGGTTGTGAGTCTATAATTTTCCTGGCATAGCTGAGACTTTTCCTGCTGATTCAAAAAACTACATCTGAATCATCCCAGGTCTGTGCTGGGAATGACTGTTTTGTTGAAAGGGACACGGGGATTTAAAAGGCATCGCAATGTAGAGGAGAATAGTTCCCCCTAAAGAGATGTGACTTTGTTCTGCTTTATCCCTGCCAGGAGAAAGCAAAGGAAGAACCTTATTTTGAAGGCAGAAGGTATGATCATATTTCCAAGACTCCTGAGGTGCACCTGCATATAATACAGCAGCCAAAACTTGCTCATGTTCATTCTTGTTTTGGTGGAATGACTGACAATATTACTACCAGGATGACAAGATAACTTGGGTTGTAAAGGACCTCAGGAGGTCTCTGGTCCAAGCCCACCACTCACAGCAGGCTCAGCTATGATTGCAGACCAGGTTGCTCAAGGCTTTATCAAGCTGTCTTGAAAAATCTCTGGAGATGGGATATCACCCACCCTCACTGAGCAAACTGCCCCACTGCCTGACTGTCCTCATGAGGAAAGGCTTACTCCTTATATTTGATCTGGCCCTTTCTTGTTGCAGCTTATGTCTTCTGTCTCTCGTCCTGCCACGCACCATTGTGAAAGGTCTAGGTCTGTCATCTCAGTAACTTCCTTGCAGGTACTGACAGGCTGTTATCAAGACCACCCAAAACATGTCAAAACAGCTCCTCTTGCCTCCCTACGCACAGCAAGAGCTCCAGACCTGAGCGTCTTGATGGCCTGCAGCTGGCCTTGCTCTAGTTTATCCAGGTCTTCATGTACTAAGGGTCCCCAAACTGGACACAGCATTTAGACACGGTCTAATGAGTACAAAGTAGAGGGGAATAGTCAGTTCCCTCAAAACAGTCCAGGTTGCTGTTAGCTACCTTTGTTGCCAGACACAGAGCTGGCTTGGGTTCATTTCAGCACCTGCCAGGGTCCCTGATTGCTTTTCCACACAGTTGCTCCTCTGCAAGTTGGTCCTCACCTTCCTGAGAGGGGACATGTGGCCAAGGGACTTCCCTTTGCTGTCCAAGACATCTGTGGATCATTTCAATAGCTCTGCTCACAGATATCCTGAATAATCATCAAATCATTAAGTCACTATTAAAATTATGCAAATCACTCACATCCACTTTGGACCTTGGGAATAGAGAGTGTCACTGGAGGCCAAACACCACTGGGAGACATGGCGGGTGGGGAAGGCAGGGAGGAGACATGATTGACTCTCAGACACATGACTCCAGCCTGTGAATGTGTAGCTGAAAATGAAGTAAGAAGCCAGGTCTGACTGGCAAATTTGTTGCCAGAGATAGGAGCTCCTCTCCTCCCTGTAGAAACTCAGGAACCCTGGCCCATAAGTGCACCTAGGCCAGTGCTTCCCTGTACACTCCTGGTTCTGCCCTCCTGTCCAGGGTTTTGGTTTCTGAGCTGGGATGATCCCTGAAGGGTTCCTGAGGTTCCCCGACAGCCACAGGATTACTTGCATGTGTCCCTGCAAATCTGGAAATGCTTGTCCCTTGAGATGAAGGTGTGTGGCTCACCTCCAGCTCAGCCAGTATTTTTATTCTTTTACAGTATTTTTATTTTAAAGACTACTCTGGGAAAATGGAAGCTCTTGCTTCTCTGTTTTGCTCCCAGGTATTTATCTTCTGGGATGATTTCCAAACAGTTAAATTCAAATTTATTCAGTTCTGAGCAGCCTCATGACTTGATCCCACGCCATGACTTAGGACAGCATCAGCAGCTCCCTAGGCTGTTGTTTCGAGGAATGGTGAGCATTTTGACATTCCTGCTTGGATGTGCCAAATGCTGATGACAGGA
>JANIJG010023816.1:37475-115978 GCA_024611175.1 Megaceryle torquata | reverse complement strand
CTCACAGCAGGCTCAGCTATGATTGCAGACCAGGTTGCTCAAGGCTTTATCAAGCTGTCTTGAAAAATCTCTGGAGAGGTTATTTTTATCTTCTTCAAATTTTACCCTTGAACACTGCCTAAGAGAAGAGAAAGGAGAGGACACCTCGTGGCCTCATTTCTTTAGGCAGTGCAATCCTAGCTCTTCAACCCCAAAATGTGAAGGGTAGGTTGGTTTCACAGCTAACATGGGTTACACTAAGTTGTACTTATAGAATTGAGTAGGATCCTACTGTATCTAACAAAACCCAATGAAAGCAGACAGGTTAATTTAAGGAAGCATGATATTGATCAGTTGACAGAGTGGGGAAAAGAGAAGCAGCCTTCTATATCCATGGAGACTACTTTCCACTCCCTGTTTCTATGGCAGCTTTCACTGGGGGATCTTGATTGCCCTATGGTCTGCTTGGTCCTTGATGTGGAGGAGAGAAAGGGAAAGACAGGCATTGCCTCTTTATTGAGAACCAGAAAGGGATACTGAGAGAGGGCAAATGTGAGCCTGACACCAGTTGTACTGACACCAGTAAGAGTCCTTCCAGACACTTGAAATGTATCCCTAGAAAATAGAGTGATGGTGACCACCTTGCAAATGTAGAGAGCCCATAGACTGTGTGCCTGCGCTTGTGGCTCCAGAGAAACCAGAACATGAGCTCCAGGATACAGATATTCTACATCTCGTTGCTGACCAGAAATGTTCTCCCCAGCTTGGCACTCTCCAAGAAGACAAAAAAAAATCACCGTCAAAATATTTTTGTTATTGCTCTTCTGAGAATGGTCTGAAATCTTGAAATTCAAGTTTGATTTACATCACCGTGCTCTAGAGAAAATGGGCAGTGGCTGTCAGTACCTCGGGCATGATAGACTTCAGAAAGCTTCCATGGCAAGACAAGCAGAGGTAGTGGATATGTTGGCATGGACATCACTTCAAAATTAACATAAGCCATATCTCATTAATGCTGTATGCCCACCGTGCTGGCTGGAAACAGGACCTAGTGCTGGAAGGACTGAAAATCTCAGCTTTGGACAAATAACTAATTGGAAAAAGGATCTTGTGAAAATACACTGCTGGTAGCAACAATAACCTGCCATTTCTGACAGTATGTGCTGCACTGCAAATCCCTTTGTCACCCCAGACTGGCCTAGAGGCAGAGCAAGCACAGAGGTCCTCAATTCACATATTGCTACCCTGTAGCTGTATCTGTCCCTTCAAACACAAACTGCCAGGAGGCTGTGTGTTGCTACCGTGATGCGTGCAAGGAATAAAAGCACTGACACCTTCCACCCTTGTCAGACACTTTGGTTTCCCAGCTACCACGAAGGTGATTTGCATCCCTTTGCAGAACTCAGGGCACTGGCAGTGGTGAGTGGCACAGGCTGGCACATTTCCAGTTTTGTTTGTGTCTCTGCTGAATTCGTATTTATCATGCTGGTCAGTGTGCTGCATGGAAGGCTATGTGAAGATTCTTCCCTGCTCCTCCTCTTTAGCAGAGATAATAGGACTAACTAGACATAATATCAAATCATCCTTCTCCCTCCTCCCTCAGTTATCTGAGGAACATGAATCCATAAGAGAGTTAGGCAGGAGAAAAGTTACAAAATCTTAACGTGTTAATTTAAATTTGCTGTGCATTGCCATCCAGCTCAATGCTGAATTTGATTGTGCTGTTAGGAGGGGTTGCCTCCAAAAGCAGGGGATTAACATCAGTACCTTCCAAGATATTTTCCAGCTCTGTGTAATCCTGGAAACTAGATAGAAACCAGTTTAAATCTGGAGATTTCAATCCAGCTTGTGCTGCTGGAAAGTCCACTAAAACATGGGATGAAAATCCAGAATAAGTGTGCTGAAATGGAAAGAGAAATGACTTGGTGGAGCTACAGGTGATGGAGAATATATTACACAACTTGCTTTCCTCTTTCTGCTGTTGCAAAGCCCAGTGGAGGGGCGTGCAGAGGGACAGGGATCCACCGTAACACCATGAGCTAGAAGAGAGACAATTCATCTTGCATTCAGATGGCCTCTTGTTCAGATTTTATCATGAGGTTGTTGTTCTTGTTGGCTCATCATCAAAGAGGATTTCTTTCCCTGATCTTAGGTACAAAACCACTCTCAAGACAGGTGTCTTCTTCCTTTCCAGAGTAAAGAAAATGATGCCTGGTTTTATTGAAACCAACCCAGAGTAGTGTTTATTATTGAAAATATACAGTATTTTTGAACATCACATAAAAAGCCTGGTAGATACATCTGCTCTAGTTCAAAATGCTCAATAGATAATCTTTGTGCAGCATGTAGCACTATCCTCATAACACAAACATCCTCTTCTCATCATTATTTTTACAGTGCTTCCCTTTTGTATTTTTTAAACCCAGAAAACATGTTCCATTGTCCTTCCCCACCCCAGTCCTCTCAGCTGAAAAAACCCAAAGACTCTCCCAAGGCTACTCACACTGTGTCGAAAGCGTGGGGCTATGAGGAGTAAGGATATTTTATAGAGCTGTCTAGAGATATTGCTGTCCTTTCCAAAATGTTGTGTATGAACAGGGCATGGTTCTTGCAAGGCCCTGTGTTAAACAGTCCAGCGATGCTTTGGCCACCTCCCAGTCTATCAAAGGGAGAAATGGGGAAGGTAGATAAATTTGGATTTTTTTGCACCACCTTTCAGATGGTCTTTTTCTTGCTGCCACATGTTCTCAAATGACAGTTCTGCAGAGAAGGAACTTTTGCAAAGAAACAAGAACGAGACGGGCTACCTATACACCAAACTCCTGAAATCATTGGGAATCAATGTACAGGATGAGATGGGCAGTATGTTAAAAACAGTCTGTTCACCACAATATGGAAGGGAAGAACAACAAAAAAGGGAGGAAAAAAAAAGGGGTTGTTCCTGCCAGTGTGCTGGTTTAGACTTCGTATTGTCAAATTCCCCAAGGTGCAGTCAGTGTTGAATCGCTTTCTTCCTTGAATCTGTTTTGCCACCACCTACTCCAAGAGGCTTTTGCCCGGTTGCTTTAAAGCAGCATCATGGATACGGGAGATGAAAGTCCACAGAAATATGATGGGCACCTCCGTTGCAAAAGAGAGCAGTGCAGAATAGAGGAAGAAAGTTTGAAGAAAGTGGAGAAAGAAGAACCCTGAAGGCCACCACGTGGTGCGTGTATGTGCAGGGCATGTCACACGGCTGCGGTCTGTTTGATGCTATGGAAGCTGATTCGCGTCGGAGAGGTGGGGATAGACATGGCACGTGCCACACGCACTCGGAGGGAGTGATGGTCTTGCCAGCGGTGCCATCTTTTCCTGGCAGCAGAACGGACCTGATGAAAAAAAGCAAAATTAAAGAATATAAACACTTAGAATACTCAGATGTCCCCTGTAAAGGGCCACTAGACAGCACTCAGAGAAATTATGATATGTGTCAAGCGACCAAAACATGGAGGGCTAGATTTAGCTTCTTAAAAATGGGCATCTAGTTTGCTTGATGTTCTCCTGGGTGCTGCACTCTGGGAAAAGCATGGGCTTCACATGTCTTGTGTCTCTTATTTGATGCCTTAAATACCCCAGAGCATTTCAAATAGTAATAAATGTCTGAGCTTATGTAAGTGAATCAAGCCCTCAAGATGGATGTACCCATCTGAGGTCTTAGAGAGACAACAAGGGCTGCAGTTGCCCCTGCTTCTCTTGTACATGAAGGGGAATCATAGGTCATCTAACAAATGTTGGTGTCTACAACACAGATAGACAGGATGCCTGTGAGCTCCTTGTATAGGCAGTGGAAAGCTGCTCTACAGTCAACAGGAGGTCATCCTCAGGAAGATACATGCAAGTAAATAGGTGAGATGAATCTTGAACTTCAAGCACATATTTTTTAGCATGGATCAAAGAGAGAACCCAGGAGCTCTAGCTCAAATATATATGTATACAGGCAAGAGAAAGACAGGTGATAGGAACCTTCACCTCAAACACAATGAGAGGGAAAGCTTGAGATACTCCTAACACAGACGGTAATCTATTCCTGCCAAATCACTGGCATAGAAGAGTCAAAGTCAGAAGCCTAAATGAAACATTTAGATCAATTTCTAGATATTCCTGTTGATCTCTGCTTATTGTAGAGACGAGGGTAATTCAGACCCCTAACCTAGGCAGCTGGATAAGCCTACAAAATCAGGTGAGATGAATCTGGACTCTGCTTCTTGGACAGTCAGTGGGGGGTTGTAGTCATGATACCTGGAAAGGATGTTGACATTCTGCTGCCAACTTGAAATCAAATCAACTTTGAAAAAAAGAGCATTTTTACATACAATCTCTATATCAAGACACGTCCTCCTTTGCCAAACCCACGTTTATTTAGAAGGTAGGGTTATAAATAATATAATGCAGAGATTACATCTCAGCTACTGACCCATAGGTCTCTTCCTAACAAAGAGAATCAGTCAGCATGGTCAAAGGGTATGATACGTGTCCTCCTAAAGCAGATGTCCAAAGTAAGCCACACAGTGGTCAGATGAAAAAAAAAACTATTTCCTTTCAACAGTTATAAAGTGAGTCTAGACAACTAGCTCTGCTTTAGATGCCTGAATTACAAATTTAGACAATATTGATCTCTTACCCTGAATGCTTTTCCATCTTTAATGTACTACTCTTCACTGCATCCCTAAAAATTAAAGTGCTCTTATCCCTATTTTAGCACCAGCAGGCTAAAGCTTGGGTATTAATAGCACTGATTTTGTTGTAGAGTAAACCTCAACAAGGATCAACTACCATGGCAACTGTACAAGGCCTGGGATGAGCTTGCACAGCCTGTGTGAAACCCATGCTGACATAGCTTCTCAGCTATCAGCACCTGAAGTAGAGCAAAGCCATCCTGGGCGTATCCATAATCACCGCTGGAATTGCAGGGAAGATGGTGTGGAAACAAATTGTCCAAAGGTTCACAGCCACTGCTTTTTCCCATTTCTTTTAAAACTTGAGGCCTCTCTTCAGATGTAGTGTGAAGTCTACTCAAATCATGGGTAAAATACACACTCCCCAACCCCAGCTGCAACACACTGTCTAACTGGTGCTCAAATGAGCTGATGAGCTCCAATAGCAGAGGTATTTCCCCCCCCAACCACACACTGTCCGTAGTAGGTGTCCCAGATGAACAGGAGTTCATCATAGTTAAAACATACATAAGGAGGATAAGGAAGAGAGAACTTCATCCCTTCCATCAAATGGTTTCAATCATCCTATTTCTTGGTGGGCTTCAAGGACTTAAACAGACCCACAGACTGTAGCACTACTACTTAGAAACCCACTTGTTGGCTGGTCTGGCACCCAACAATCCCTTCTTATCACCAGCTTTCTTCACAAAAAACACCCCATTTCAGGTTTGTGAATAACAGTTTGGAGAACAGTTTTGCAACTGTCCTCTTTGGTGCTTTGTCAGGGGAATCCTGAAGTTGGAAATCCACAGTTTTTATCAGAGTTTCTAGACTGGATAAAACAGACCTGACAATCTCTTCCTTTGGTTGTTTTCTCAATTGTGTGTGATCTGTGCTGCTTGATCTGACACTTAAGACAAGTAGATGCAGATGTTTATAATATGGTGAGAAGAGTGACACACTGGGTTTCCTTCTTTTGATTTTGAATCAATGATTTGTTTCAATTAAGAATAATGGGGTTTACATTTAACAGGTAGAACAGACCCTAGAAAAATCAAGTCTACGAGGGATAGGATTGCTTGCATGGAGAAGTGAACATCCAGGTGAAAGAAGGCCTGAAGTTAAAAGACAGCACTGCCAGGAGAAGTGTGATCATCACGAGTCAATTTGTAATGAGAATGAGAACAATGTGGTTAAACAATAGTGCAGGTGATTTCTGGAAGAGCCTCTCATTACAAAGCTGTAGGTACAGTATGTCTCCATGAATTTCAAGATGGGGTTTGGTCAGTTTACAAAATGAGTTAAACAAAACAGTTACACGAGATAGGGTTGGGCTGACTCAGTCATATATTACTACAATAAAAACCAGCCTAGACTGCTGACTTTCACTGTCTCATCAAAGTGACCTCATCGTGGCTTACTGAATCCTCCTGTTAAAACATGAGAAACAGTGGCAAAGACGTGTCATGGTGTTGTACTTTCCTGGATGCCTACTACTTGGCCATGGCTCTACCTGGAGTGGCAAAGGGATACTTATTTCTGATTCTGGATTTAAGGAAGGATATAATACACACCCAAAGGCAAATACATATGCCAGAGTACATACAAGGGGGGATGCATCTCATCTGAAAGCTTGACGCCCTACCTAGTCTTGGCCAATTATTTGTGCTTTCAATATAGACAATGGAGAAAGAGATGATCTCCCTGAAGAGGTGACTTAGATTTGTGGAATGACTAAGTTCTTTGCTCTGTCTTGCTCTGCTGAGTACAAAACCAGCTTAGCTAAACATTGGGCACCTAAGGGAAATGGTATAAGTAACAGGTAAAGTATTAGAGGGTTAACTAGTGTCATGGGAAATTGTCCCATGGAGATCATGGGACTTGAGGGATGTTGCCTCTAGAATGCTCATTTCTCCCCAGGTGTCACCAAATGCTGAGATACCATTAGAAAAAGTTTTTTGCCCTTCTGCTGGAGTGAAAATCACCCTTGCACAGGCAGCCTGTGATGCACTTAAGCCCTTTAAAGAGCTACATTTCTTCACCTCTGGTTCACAAGCAGAGAGTACATCTCTGTGCGTAGCAGTCTTGCTAAAGACATTAACAGCAGATAGGGATTCCTGCAGGTTCACGTATCCCAGGTGCTCCAGCAGCAGCATTTCATTAGGTCATGAAAAGGGGGAGTCACAATGTGGGCTTTTTGTATGTCCAAGCAACTTGTGTGAACTGATACTTACTCATCCAGTGAAGCCAGATTAGATTTATCATTTGTGCTTCAAACCAATCAAGTCAAAAAGAGACCCCTGGAGATAAAGACGTGAGTCTAAACAAGCAGTTGTCCAAATGGCTTTTATGATACAGTTTGCTTACAAGCTTTGAGAAAGGATAAAAAGTAGTGATAAAAATACTGTCTTCTTGTACAGCTGGAGCCATTCCTAATGGGCTGGGTACATGGAAATAAGCTCTGCACTTACAGGGGTGAACGCAAAGCATTTCTTAATGACAGCAGAATTCACTGCAATTGGGATGTGACCAGAGTGCAAGCAGAAAAGGTTAAGCTCAAATTTATCTCTTGCAACTGAACTCAGAAACAAATGCTAGCTTTACTTTAGGTCAGGAAAGAATTAAAAAAAACCCAGACAAAACAACAAACCAGCTGTGATTGCTATAATAATGTGTTAAAAAAGACACCCAAAAAAAGCTATCACACAGCAAAAGAGTAATAGAAAAAGATAAAGCAAAATAGCAACTTCAAACCTGGTTGTTAATCTCCATGAGAGCAACTACGCCTAGTTAAGCATTTGTAGTCAGTACCATGTCCTAAAGTCCGCATTAGCACATCTAAGACCTGAAATTAACCTGCCTGTAATAGCCCAGAGATGCGTTCAGGCTGTCATCAGTGGTTGAAGCTTAACAGGGAGTCTTGGGAACACAAATGATCAGCTTCATCTCAACTTTAGTTACTTGAGATGACAAAGATTTTCTGTGCTGCTGAGCAGAGCTCAGGTCGTGTGTTGACCCTTGGTCTGTCTTTTTTTGTGCACAGTTACTCTCTCAGAATGACTCTTTTCAGCTCTTTGCTGTCTGTGAATAATCACAGTTTCTGAACATGCGGTCAAATCAGATTTACCAACATATTTGTGCTGACAGAGTGTGGGCACTGCTCTCAGCAGGAGTGCTTTAGAACAGTCAAGAGAAATAATTCTGATGATGGGATGAAGAGAAGCCAGTGGGTGATAGTTTTTCTTTTCTGACTGGATCACCTAATCAAGGTGAAACTTTTAGCTCCTATCTGAAAATCATTAAAAACCACATCTGGCCATAAAAATTAAAAGCCTCTGCTTAGAAGAAGAAGAACAAAAGGAATGAAAGATATTGAGAGAAAGATGAAACATGCAGACAAGGTTTGCTTTTGATAAAACAGACATCAATTTTGTATTGCTGTTACTTCTGCTAGACATTGGCTGTTGGCTAATTTCTTGAAGCCATCACTTAAAAAAAAAAAGATGAAGAAAGACCCTTTAGCAACACTAAAAATCAGCTTTTGGAAGAGATGTCATGTTTTATTAGCAGAGAGAGGAAAAGCCTGATCCATTTAACACAGTGCTTTGAACAAGGGGGGTCATTCACTTGGGGCTGCCTAATGTAATACTAAAATATAAGAGTAGTAATGTAGGTTAAAAGGAAGGCTTTGAAAAGCAGAGTAGAATCAAATGAGCTGTCATGGCAATGGAAGCTGGAATTAAGACTATTGGGATGCCACCATACTCTTGTCCCCAGAGAACACCTCTCACATGAGGGGAAGAGAGATAAAAGGTACCATGTTACTATAGAATAATGAGTGTTCAGTAGTCTGTGACTATACAACACTAATTAAGTTCTTGCTTTGCTCATATGCAACTTTTATTCACAGAAAACCTGATCCAAAGGCAAATTAAATAAATGCAAAAGGCTTATATAGATCTAAATGGGCTCTGAAATCAATGATTTTTGCTCTAGGAAAACAGCTCTCAGTAATAAATTCGAGTTCCACCCACACTTAAGTGCCTTTGTGACATGTTTCAGATCCCTGTGCTGCAGCTGCAGGTAACTGGAGAACTTTGGACTTTGAACATCTTTGGTTATGAACGGTGGTGCAAATTGTGGAAAAGTTGATTAAAAATACTCCACCTTATTGTAAGCTTCAGAAGAGCAAGAGGGACTTTCAAGCAATGTCCAGATCAGCAAATGGGAACTGGCTATGCAGTTTAAATTTAAATTTAAAGATGCTGATCTCCCCATGTTTGACTCTGAAGTATAAGCTACTTCATTGAAGTTTCTGAAGCCCTGGCCTATGTATCCAGCAGAGACATAGGAAAGGCCAAAAGGCATTGGCAACAGTCCATCAAAAAGAGTAAGTAAAATAGGTCATTTGAGATCTACCTTCATTTGGGTGAATCACTGCCTATAAATGAAGTTGAGCATGATCAGCTCAACTGCATATGTGTATTTATTAGATGTCTAACGTTAGGAGGATAAATCCCATCCATTACATAATGGAACTTAAATTAATGTAAGATGATGCCTTACATGATGCCTTGCAAGTTTTCCAAAGGGTATGGGTGTCCCTCAAGGGAGGAGGGACGGTAAATGCTGGATTTAATAGTAAATGCTGTGAAGAAGCCTACAGGTCAAGCCTCTCCAGATTTTTGGAAGAATTAAGTGCAGAGCTGAATGGAAGCAGAGAAACAGAATGGCCTAAGGTCAGAGACCACTGGACTGACAGACCTGGGGACCTAGAGATGAGGAATGCTTACAGTCTCAGAGAGATAGAAGGGACTTTTTACCTTTCTTATAAATAAAGTACATCACTGAGTAACTATATCTATTTCCTACAGCCACCTCTCATCCTGTTGCTATGGCTTTAGAAGGCTCCCAGTAGAGCCAGCTTCTCAAGCCAAAGATGGTCATGTTACCATTAGACAAAAAATTGAACCATACATTTTTATAAAGATGCCATTATTGGTGTTTAAACCTCCTGAGATAGGGAAGAGATGGAGGCAAAATAATCTGCAAGGCTGAAAGGAAACGAAACAGAATCTCAGATGGAACTTTTTTCTCCCTCCCAAATAACCTGCATCACACTACTATTTTATGTAACATTGTTGTTTCATTTCTCCTTAAAAAACTTAGCCTGCTTAACTAGTCTGCAATTCATTTTTTTTTTCTCCAGAGTCTTTGGCAGTAATTCCATGCAAGCTAGTGACAGGTGGATAGTTTTGCAGCTCCTGCCAGACTAGTATGTTGAAGATTTATTTCTAAGATCACAACAGTGCAATTTTGTTATTATATGTGACTGCTCAAGAAGCTAGAATAGTTCTGATTAGTTATAAAGGTCTGCCTCACATTTGGAGGACGAAGCAAATGCTCCTCCTTTCTTCTGGGCCACAAAGGACCAGAACTAACCACCAGAGAGGGAGATCATGAACGCAATCAGCCCACCTCTGTGATTTTGTTGTGGTGTTCTCTGGAGTCACACTCACAACAGTAGTGGTGTAGTAAAAATGAAGATGGTGGGGACCAACCAGACCAGTTGGAACCTTTCACCATTTTTCTTTCTTTGGCAGAATCCCAGTCTGAAGAGACCTACTGGAGTTCAAGCAATAAAGTTGCCTTTCTACCAGAACACACCTGGGTGTGGGAGATGGGTACTGACAGGACACTGCAGTCCTGTAATGAACTGCTGCCTGGTGGTCCAAAAGGGAAGATTTGATCCCTGCAGTTGACTCTATATTGACCAGGCATCCCGAGAGGCTTTCAGGACTCATACCTGCACTGCTTGGCACCTTTGCTCAGAACACAACCATTGTGGGGGATGGAATTAAACTTTAGCCCTCCAGTCCACCCCCATATTCATATTTATTCAGTGATTTGAAGGGACGCTTAATGCATGTCCTTTGGGTTCAGAATGATAAATGTGAAGTCTGCTTAGCTTGACGGGCGGGTGGATGACTAACCATTTAGGTGGTGATTCATAACTGGCAATTATAATGAATAGCCTCCCAAGATGATCAGATCAAAGTAAGCCACTTTGAGCTTAATAGATTTTGAGAGACAGATGGTGCCTGGGTAAAGGGTCAACACACAAAAAATTAAACATATTTATCCTTGCCTTGCACCTTGTTGTGAGAATAATTTACAGTGCCATCTAACAAAGTAACCTGTTCTATTCCTCTCTGGTTATGGTTTCTCTCTAAATCAGCTAATTGCTTTCCATTTTAAATTTAATTAATAGCTGATAACCAGTACTGACCAGATAGTACTAGAATCTGAGGCCTGCTTGAGCTAAGAATACATGATGATTTCATACATGATCGCAAGATGATTTCAGACACAGGTCTTGCTAGTTATGTGTCCCTCCAGGACATGGTTAGAAAAGAAGGACAGACACCTTATTATGGAAACAAGATTAATGAATTATAGAACAATTAAGGTTGGAAGTGACATCAGAAGGCCTTTGGTCCAATGCCACAATCAAAGCAAGTCCCCCAAAGAAATGTTACTCCATTTTGAAACTGTGTTAGGGCCTTATCCAGTCGTTTTGATTACAACTAATGACAGAGATCTCAAAACACCTCTGGGCCTCTCTTCCAGTGCTTAAAAATCCTCACTAAAAGGTTTTGGGTTTTTTGTTTTTTGGGTTATTTTTTGGTTTTTTTTTTCCATTTTCCTTCTTTCCTTCATTCAGTTTGATAGTGGAGACTGCTATTCTCTGCCTAGCCCTTCATCACCTTAGAAATCTGGGTCATTCTGACACGCCATCACCTTCATTCACAAGCACTCTGTTATAGTACAGTTCTGTTATTATCTCCCATTATGATTGGTAAGGTTTCCAAAGATCAAAGACCTCTTTGAGGGATCAGCACTGGTGGTTATTTGAAACAGCATGAAGCACCCTGTAACAAAGACAGGTGTTGCTGGAGGCAGGGATCCTTCACCCATCCTCCTCTTGCTTTCATCATGTCTTTGTTGAGATAGCAGGAGTGGAGCCAGCCCTACAAGTGAAGTTGTAATTCCTCTGGAGGTTTACCAGTGGCTGGCCAGAAATATTTTATTTCCTTTTCTGGGAGATGCTGCAGTATCTGAGATCTGACCTCCTCCTCTCCAGACTACCAACAAACAGCAGCCATAAGACCAAAGCTGACCCAACCACACAGGAAGATATATTTGGGATATCGTAGAATGGTAGGGGCTGGAAGGGACCTCTGGAGATCACCGAGTCCAATCCCCCTGCCAGAGCAGGGTCACCCAGGGCAGGCTGAACAGATCCAGGTGGGTCTTGAAAGTCTCCAGAGAAAGAGACTCCACAACCTCTCTGGGCAGCCTGCTCCAGGCTTTGTCACTCTCTAAATGCAGTCTTCCCTTCTCTCTCTGAAATACTTGGGAAAAAAACAGCACTAGCGAGGAGGTCTGGCTGGGAAGATCAATACCACACTAGAAAGGGAACTGGAGGCAAGATCCATCTTCCTTTAAAGATGCTTTATCTGGGATCAGTCAAAGAGTGAACAGAAATGCTGGGAGCGCTGTGCCCATCTGCCTGTGAGCAGAAGGTGCATACTAAGGAACTGAAGGAAGACCCCAGAGACAAAAATATGAGGAACCCTTAAGTGAGCTGTGAGCCTACAGATGAACAAAGAGCAATTAAACTGCTAGGGAGTGTCACTACTGCCTTCTATCATCTTCCCTTGATGCTCTCCTATGAAAAGCCAAGGGTGACAACTGCCTTCATTGGCCCAATAACAGCGAATCTCTTTTGGTACTGAAACTAGAATGAATATTTTTCTGGGGTTTCATATCATGCAAACAACTATAAGGCTACTCTACATATGCCTAAAGACTATAACCTTCTCTAAGCCTTTTTTCCAGCTCAAGGTCTGGCTGTAACCTGAGTAGGACAGTGATGTTTTTATCCAACATTTGGTCTTCGAGACCATTGTCAGAAAAATCAGAGATATCCGGTGAGATGAATTCCACACCAGATACCCTTTTGAAAGTCAGACTTTAATTAAACATGCTATCAAGCTCAGTTACTGAATTCATCAGCTTGTATTATAGAGGCCAAAGAGACAATTTAGTGGTTTCTATGGATCTATACTCTCATCTAAACTTACATTAGGATGAGATACCATGAAAGCATATCCCTGATTATACATTATTAGCTTGTTATAAGTAAACTGATGTAGGGAGAATAAATTTCATCAACTAGAAAACCTAAAGATTTTGTAGTGAACTGCAATAAAAATTGGAGTTTTGTGGAAATGTATTCTCTTCTGTACAGTTTCAAGCCATTGTATCCATCCTTGTTCCAGAAAACTCCATCTGAAAGTTGTGGGGTTTTTAAAATTATTTAATCTAGTGTGATATGAAATTAAATTCATATCAAAAATTATGATCTGTGAGTTGATAAAAAAAATTGAGGAGCATCTTGATTTTTGCAGTCATTAAAGAAGTTCACAACCCCCATTCATTATTTTAAGTGGCATTTAATATAAATGCATACATATTTTTTATTACACCATTTTTCATAACATCTTGAATTCTCAGAAACCTCTTATCCTCAGTTTTCTTGGAAGTTCAGAGATAGTCTTTACCACTCAAATTAAATTGAATTTGCATATTTTTGCCCTCTAGCACTAGTAGATTTTCTGTGTCCAAAAAATAAGGATTTTTTGCATAAATTCTCTAGACAAATTAATGAGTCAAGTGCTGGCGGTCTCTCATGCCCAGCCATGGCACATAGTTTGTTCAAAACAGCTTCAGAACTTTTCAGAAGCAGTAAAACATGAAAAAAATGTCAACTTTGTGTCTAAACTGCTTCTTGTCCTTATGTTCACTGGAATAACTTGTATATAATGTGTTGGGTTGGAAAAAAATTCATACTCAAAATCTGAAGGATTGTATCTCCAGCAGAAGAGCTCAAATGTCTTGACACACTCTGTCAAGACCTGGCCCATTGGCTTAATTCCCTCTGCAGCCAACAAGGCTGGTCCAAGATCTGAGTGAAATATTGTGCATTGTGGAAATGAGGGGAAAGGAGATATTTGTACTCCCAGGTCAAATGTCCTCTCCAAAGCACTTAAACATATCCCATTTGAATTTATTTGCATGGACTGCAATCTAATAGCTTCACTTTTTCCCTTCAGTGATCCCACTGCTGAACCATCAGACCAAATCACTGCGAAATCAGGACCAAGACCTTTTATAGTGATACCATGTACTACTGAGATGTTACCTTCACTTAAAGGTGATGGAGGTGCTGCCTTCTCCATTAGTACCTCAGATCTATTCAAGCAGAATGGCTGTGCAATTCCTCTGATGTGGGGTAAAAGAGCTTATAGGAAGAGAAACACTCTAAGTCATAAGGACACGTTTGTTTAAATCAAGGCTATAAGACGTTACAGAGGAAAAACTCTTCTGTTTCATTTGCCAAATTTCACAGATAGGACACTGACACAGACAGAAACTTTGATAACCTTAATCTGTGATCCATGTTGTTTGAGCTCTGTTACAGAGTAGCACCAAGTGGCATCTATATCAAATACGGAATGGAAGAGATGCAGCTGAGATCATGGCATTATTAAAGCTTTAAATTAATGGATTTCCTAGCCTTTTTGCTTGTGTCATTATTCAGAGCAGGCCTGGCACTGTGTGGGATGGATAATCTGTTAAAGACTATTACATGCATTTAAAAAACCCAACTCTGTCATAACTGGAAAACCTGAAGTAATTGCAACCTTCTGAGATAGCCCATCAACAGCCCATCTATCACAGAGACAGGATAATATTTCAGCAAGGCTTCAGTGATATTTATAAAGATTTCAGGCTAGTGAAAGGCTACTACTTACAGGCTATTTTCCTCTTCTACAGCAAAATCTGCTGTGGATCTAAGAGCGCTGGTACCTCATGCCGATTGAGTGGCGTTACCTTCATCACTCCATCTAGTAGGGATGCCTCTCTCAGAGCAACTGATGTCAGGAGGGTGCAAACAGTAGTTTAGTACTTCTGATGTGGTGCTGTTCACAAGCACTAAGAAAAGCAAGGTTTTTCACAGCAGATAACCGAGGAAAATATCCTGCAAATCAACCTGACCTTTCACTGCTTAGACATGGACGTTTGCAGTAAGAAAACACACTCTTCTGTGCTAACAACCAAAGCCTCAGGTACCACTCAGGTGGCAGCAAAGCCTGGACAGGCCTCTCCTTCATGAGGAGGCAAAACACAGATTTACTGCAAGCTTTTCCAATGTGACGTGATGTGGCCTTTGGGATGTGAGCTGGGAAACATAAGCTCTTTTTAGAACGCTTGATGAGAATGAGGTGATCTAGGGAGGATAGGCACTATCACAAGGGAGAGTTTTTGTAACAGTGTACTCTAAGAGACAACTTTTTTTCTGGAAAATATGACTACAAATCCAGAAAGCTCAGAAAATTCACTGTATTTGCTACTTGTTTCTGAACTGTGCAAAGCTGAAGTTAGAACAGAGTGGGAAACTTCACCCTTTAAAGTCTTTGTGACACTTTAAAAACATTCCCATGGTACATTGAGATGAGTCCAAAGTCCACTCACAGTTTTGAAATGGACAATGATTCAGTATTTGGAGAGTTTAGACTAATGTTGTATCTCAAAGAAGTAGTTAGGGAGTTGCCATGGTTTATCTAGTCAAGTGAGCATATGGCTACAGGGAAGATTTTGCTCACAAATTCAGCTATTTTAGGTGTTAACATGTAAGCAGAACGTCCAGGCACACATAATAGTCAGTTGAGAGCTAGCCCATACTGTCAGTGAAGACTAGGGCTGTTCAGGTGAGCAAATGGAGGTGTCTATTGTAGGCTAAGCTGATAAGAAGATTGTACTGAGTGGCTTGAATTAGTGACATAGAGAGCCATTTGAGAGGCCCCATTGTATCCTACTTGGCTTCCCACCTCCCTGTCAGAAGGTGTGGACCTTCTATAGATCCTATATCACATCTGGTAGACCCATGTGGATGCCTCAGGTATTCTGTAGCCTCTCAAGCAGCACCAGATATCTATGTTTGGGGAAATGAACCAAGATCACCTACATCACCCAAGTTGAATGTCTTAACCTTGAACTGTCTCCCACAGAAATGCCCATTCCAACTGTAACAGTGGTGTGATAATAGCTGGGAGGACGAGTTAGGGAAATCATTCCACATCTCCTAGTAGATTGTTATCAAGGCATAAAAGTACATGAGGTGAATCCTGCCTTTCAATGAGCTTGATCATATCTGAACTCATTTAAGTTACAGGAGGTGGGATGTTTGCTCACAGCCTTGAACAGAGAAATTCAGACTGCTGTAGTGAGAGGGACATTTCTCCCACTACAAGACAGATGAAAGAATCCCAGAACAGCCAAAAGAGTGAAAGCCTGGTATGAAGAGCCAACTGGTCCTAGCCCAAGTGTACAAAATGGCAGTGCACTAGGGTGATAAAAAGTCCTGGCTGACTATGAAATTGTGTGGCCTGGGTTCAAGCCCCTGATGTTGCCTCTGACACCAGTGAAAAGAAGCAAAGTTAAAAAGGCAGAATATGTCTAAATGGAAGCTTATCCTTCTTCATTAACAATGTAAACCTGATGAATATGACATGTAGCACTGAAAGGATGTGACAGGCTTCTGGTGCCTTTAACCTTATCAGACGGTGCAGCATAGAGGCTGACAAAAGCAGTGTATGGTCACGAACAACTTGGATACTTGGCAAGGTTTTGAGGTGAGTGTAGTCTCACAGTTAAGGAGCCTGCACTTTTGGGGAAGATTTATTAAGAGGCAAATGAACTGGCCAGAATTTATTGAAGGAAAGTTGGAAAGAGAACAGAGAGGACTCTGCTGTCAGTATTTAAAGAGGTTTGTGCCTGACCTGAGAAATCAGTGTTGCTTCTTGTTGACCTCAGAATTAATGAGGAAGGAGAGAAATGATGAAAAAGCAGAAAAAAACCCAAACCCAACCTGATGCTTCACTGGCTGAAGTACAGAAAATGTTGCAGAGCAGCTGGGTGAGAAGATGTGCCTGTTCTTTCTCATAGCCCACAATGAAATTAAGCAGCAGTGTATACAATATACACACCAACACAGCAGGAATAATTAAGACATGGAATTAATTTCTGCAGAGACAGAAATTTTAACTGGACAAAGAAGACACACTTAAATACAGATAAATGAGACACTGGCAGTGTAAGTAGGGGAAAAAATACAAGTCTGTCACTTTGGGGTGTAAGTCAAACACTGAGGGATATTAATGAAACATTTCTTGCTTGACTAACAGTACCTAACATTAATTCTGAGGAAAACCACTGACCCTGTCCCCAGCCCTCTTTTCTGAATGCAACAGGCATTGATCATTCAGAGACAGATGTCCACACAGAAAAATGAACTCCACACAACTCAGTATGGCAATGCCATTATAAAAATGGGTCACCTGCAGCATATCCTTAACAAGAGCCCAGCTCAGGAGTAATGCTCATCTGTGCTCAGAAATTATACTGGTAATTAATGAGAAACATCAAAGTCATCTTAAAAAGCAGAAGAAAAAAATTTTATGGCCTGAGAAGACTTCTATTCCTCTGCCCTGACCTCCCAGGTAATAAGCTGAATTTGATAAAGCTTTGGGAACAAAGGACACAGACAAAGGGGGTGGAAAATTCAGATGCACATTAACAGAAACTTCTGCAAGAGCTACAGACTGATGGGAATACGGCCCCATCTAAAAAACATCTCATGTCTTTATAATCAGGCATTCAAGTAAGTTCCACCTCCCGAGAATTAATTACACTGACAGCAGGGGACACTACTTACCTCACCATTCAGGAAGCAGTAAAATACTGACACAAAGAAACCCTGGAAAGAACAGAGAGCAGTCATTTATTAGGTATTTTAACATGAAAAACCAGGACTGGGATTTATCCCGAGATCATCCTCAGCAAAGCCATCACCTGGATGAGATAAAAGTCTTTACCCTACAACTTCATGAGGTCTTGCAGCTCGCAGGCGTGACACGAGAGCAAGAATCTAGACAGCCCTTCCACTGACAAGAGGAAATTGCCACTTCAGCTGTGCTAAAGCATCTATCTACAGCTTCCAGCTGCCTCTCCAAAACAGCACAGCCCCCCCCCCCCCAGGTGCTGTCATGCCTGCCAGCTCTACGTGCATGTCTCAGACCCTTCTGGGGGGGGGTGCAACATGGCCTGAGTTGGTCTGGTGTGAGCAAGTGTGTCATCAAGTTGCTCACATTGACCTGAGCTGGTGGAATCGATTGACAGCAGTGACTAGACCTCTGTAACAGCTGCAAAGATTGTAATGACTATAATGGAAGCTCAGATGACAATATGATGACACTTTCATCTCTAAACCTATAAGAGTAATCCTACCCCTTTTGCTGAAAGCAAGTGGACTGTAATTATTGTCACCATAAAGGAGAAATTCCCTGTGCTTGCTTTCTTACATATGTCTTTGTAACACTAACAATAAAGTAAGCATTGTAGCATTTCTTGAGACATTGAGCATCAGAAGATTAAAAAAGCACAATTAATTTTAGGGAATGAAAACTGAGGATTGGTTCACTGGTAAAGGCTAAAGATTAAAAGGGACATTTTTCATTTTGGATATTCAGTTGTGATTTCTGGTGGAATGCTCTGTGTTATGAGGCTGAAGATGCAATCAGTAAAACCAGCAATACAAAACTCAACATTTTGTGTAATCCATAATCCTAGGTTTGGCTCGACAGTGTGTGTGCTTCCTATTTGCATTGATATCGTGGGTATCAGAGTGCTTGTTCCTGCAGATATCAGGGATAAAACAATGTCAAACACTCCCAGCCTAGTTCAAGAAGGTCTTTAAGCAGAGGTAAAGCTGTAGGACACAGGGAAGTAAAAATGGGTGGCTAAATATCATTCAGGGTCTTTGGTCACTTTTGGTTTCGTGCCAAATGCAGAAAGCAATTATTCACATTCCACATCCTGGCAGGAATTCTATTCAACTCAAGGGAGGGAGGAGATGAGTTCTCAGTTGCTACAGTCTGATGGTTGGGTGCATGCAACATTGCAGGACAGCTGGAGTGAGAGGCTGGGTGACACAGCTCATGTCTTAAGTGAGCCCAACAGGTAGGAGTTGTTCCCCTTTGTTTTAGCAACATCTAGTCTAAGTCACAGCTCACTGTGTGCTCTGTGAAGAGAGAGGTACCTTGGGAGGGTGATTCATCATCCTCTCAGGCAGTTTAGAATAGAAAAAAGTATCATCTCTCTCTTCATTGACTAGATGGAGCCCACGTGAGGAGCTGTAGCTGTAGACTGAACATAGTGCTGATGTAAAGGGAGATAAATCCCTCCAGTACACACCTGAGAGGAGACTTCCACTCCATGTGACATGTTTATGAATCTATTATGTAAGCATGAACAAAGTTGAGCTGTTTTCAACTAATATTTCTGTCATGGATTCCATTGCTGTAAGTTTCATGGCTGAAAAGGAGAGAGGATTCTCTCAGCAGTAGCTTATACCAGCTGTAAACTTGCTCTCTTACCTGAAAAGACTGCAGAAAGGAATTGAAATAGATGAAGACAATCTGGGAAATGTCATCTTCACCAGGGTTGACAAAGAAAAGCATATAGGTGATGCCTAGCAGAGGCAGAAGGACCAACGTTGCCTTGACTGCCTTCCTGGGGGCAGGAAACAGAAAACACAAGTGAATACAAGAACAACTGTGTTACCTGAACCAATGGAGATCAACCCAATCCAAAATCACTCCTTTAGTGGAGAGAGGAGATGAGTCTCAGAGCAGTTCAGATGGAAGCACTTACATCAGCTAGAGAAGGAACTTAGGTGCCTCCTTAAGACAGTTCAGCACCTTCACATGTCAAACAGGGTGAGAAGAAAACAAAGGGACAGCCTAAGACATACCTGCTCAGGGCTGTCCAATATGTACAGTCACTGGAGGAAAAAAACATTGTAAAAGAGAAATTCTCTTTCATGTGCAGTTTCTTACATAAGTGAGTGGAGTTATGGAACACAAGTGCTCTCTGTGGGTATCTCCATCTCTCAAGGCATTTGCTAATGATAGCAGTGGAAACCTGTATCTGCACGGTGGCCAAATAATTTGAGATTTTTCTGCAGGACATCCAAGTTTTAGACACTTCTCAGCCTGCTTGCAAATGAACACTCCCAAGGATCGTTGACCAGCTTATTGTGTGACCCAGGATGGAGGCTGGGTCCTCAGGCAGTGAAGAACACAAGTTTCTTAGGGCTCAGAAGAGGATATTTAAGAGGGAACCCATGAGATCCCATGTCTGAAAGGCTGGACAGACTTTAGCAGATGGGCACAGGAAGAGTGACAGCCTCCACTTTGGGCTGTGCAGCCACAGGCAAGTTTGCTGGTCAGCATTATCTGACTGGTGCCTCACCAGCTGGGAGAAGTGTTCTGGTAAAGCCTTTCCCTTTGTCTCCTGCTGGTCATCCCCACACCCTGAACTTTTATAGCACTTCCTTTCTCTTTCTTCCTCCTCCAGACAGTTTCTGTCCTGTCAGTGAGGACTGCATTAGGCTGATGCCTTCAGGTTCTCTGCAGCCCCAGTGAGAGATTTCTTTTACCTCAGGGTGATGTGACAAGTGCACAATTTATCTGCTGACCAGGGCAGGAATGCTGTGCCCGTGAGACCTGCTCTACTCCCATCTTTTGATTCTGTCTGGAGTAGAAATGCTCGCTGGCTCTCTGCAACACAGGCACACCCAATGCAATTGTTTAGGGCTGTCTTAGAAATAATAACCAAGCAGATGGTGCACAATGAAGCATAAATGATTATTAACAGAATTTTTAGGGGCTAATCTTTATTATCAGTGCTATAATAGTGCCCTGGGGTGTCAGCTGCTGAACAGCACTCATCGTGCTAGATACTGTACAAACCCAGAAGACTGTACTTTCCCCAAGCCTGTATAAATCTCTGTATAATGCTGTGGCAAGTAGATAAAGACAGGCAGGCAGAAGAGCACAAAATCATCACCGTTGGCAGGACAGAGTGACAGTAGCTACCACATCATTTAATGCTTGCTTAACAAATGTTTGGGCTAGTCAGTCTCCGAGCAGCAAGGCTTGCCCCAGGCCTTCCAGGAATCCTAAGGGTTTCTATTTAGGCTGTGAAAAAGAAAATTCCCTCACAGAGATGTAGTGAGGATAAGATCACCCTCATCTGTTCAAGGACGAAGGCAGTTACTTTAGATTGCCTCAAAATCTAATCTCTAATGCTCCCTGCAAACTGTGGCAGGGAGTAAAATGTACTGAGATTTGAATCATTTTTTTCTTTTCATTCTGGTTTTAGTTTTATGGCATGAGCTTTGAGTGTGAATAAGGGGTCATTCTCCCCCTTCATTTCTCTGGAAATGTGCAGAGAAGTGTCTGAACAAGAAAGTCAGACCACTGCATTAACTTCACATATGTCCCCAAACCCCAGAGAAAAGTAAAGGGAAGGAACTGGGCAAGCAACAAACCCTCATTACTGCAGCAAAACTGCCTCCAAAGTCACAAGCGGGCTGATTTGAGGACATCAGGATTCAAGCTTCAGCTTGATACACTGAGTTTTTATCTAGAAAGGATTTAGAGGATTGTGACCAATCTTACTGCACAAAACCTGTACTGTTTCCCAGTTTAAGGACCTTGTCTGCCCATAAGTGCTCAAATCATCTTGCAAGATACTGCAAATGGTAAGAGAGGAAGGGCACCGAGCAGCTCCTGAGCTCCAAGAATTTGCTTTTAGACCGCTTAGGCTGATGTAAGTCCACACTGCTGCTGGAAGGGGTCAAGCCACCTTCTTTCTGCTGCCCTGGGCTAAACATTCCTGCCCTCCTTTCTGCCATGCTAGTGCTTGTGGGGTTGCACAGTCAGCCAGCTCAGAGAACTACCTGAGAAGCCACCCCATATAGCTGAGCATCAGTTCCATGATGAAACCCACCATGCAGTTACACTGCTGCTGGTACCAGCTAATGGGAGGAGGCAAAATCACCCTTCATTCCCATACCCTGCACTTTAAAAAGAACATTAAATCCTACTGTAAATAGCTGTATACACATGGTGATCATCAGTAATGATACAGATATGAGTGTTTTGGCCCAGGTTCTGTTCTTTTACTTCTGGCTCACTGGGCTATTATTATGAACAAGGATCTTAATATGCATATGCACATGATCTATTGAGAAGTCTTGATATTGTGGTGTTCTGCACCTACAAAGCTAGAGACTGGGAAAGAGAAGCAACCTAGCAGGGACTGAACAGTTTTTCACTGAGTCTTCAGATTAGCTGAATCAATGGTCTAGCCATCAGTAAAAGGCATTATATATTTTGATAATATAATACATATGCTTGTGTACATATAGAATCATTTAGGTTGGAAAAGACCTTTAAGATCATTGAGTCCAACCCTTAACCCAGCACTGCCAAGTCACCACTAAACCACCTCCCTCAGCACCACATCTACACAGCTTTTAAATCCCACCAGGGACAGGGACTCCACCACTGCTATGGGCCCTTGGCAGCCTGTTCCAGGGCTTGACAACCCTTTCAGTGAAGAAATTCTTATCCTCCCTTGAATCCTTCCGATTTCCTTGGGAACAGGAGATTTCATATGTATATTGGGGCACGTGCAAACCTGAAGGAAGGAAAGAGGCTGGTGGCTGTGGATGTGCACGTCTCTGTGCCTGTAAGCTCAGGCTGTTTGTGTTGTTTGGACCTTGAAATGGAGTGGACAGAAAATAAAAAATGCAGGCACCCTTTTACTGATAGCCTGCAAACATAAATACAAATACTGTGTACTTAAGTGTATGAGCTCAAGGGGCAAGAAAGACACCCACCAAGATCACCACTGGCATCTGGAAAGACAAAGATGGGACAAGGACAAGGCAAGCAAGGCAGTTCTGTAACACCAGAAACAGCTAGAAGCACCAGTTGACTTACCTGTACTGTATTGTCTCTGAAGTGGTTGAAGCTCTTAGCTTTGTCATTAAAATCCTAACTATGTTAAATAGAAATACAAAATTTATCTGGAAAAGAAGGAAGAGAGAGAAAAAAATAACACCAGTAAATCAAACAGGGGCTTACAGGATGTGATACACCTTAAAAGGCAAATTTTGCAGTTCCAACCTGATTGAAAACAGCTTCTTGGTTTTACCATTAATTGCAACTGGCTCAGAACTTTACTAGAAATACCAGATTATGCAGCAAATATCCAACAGCTGTTAATCTTTTCAAAACAGCAATGAACATGGAGTACTAAAGAAATGGTCCCAGCAAGCAGCTTATTTTTAACTCCCTTTACTCCTTTCCTGGGAGCACAAGGAACTAAGGGTGGGATTGATCTGGCTTTTTGAGCTCTGGCTGAGCTCATCCAAGGCTCCCTGCTCAGAGTACTTGGCAGCATCATGCTTGGTGCATAAGGCAGGTGTTTGAGACCACCCTCCCATTCTGCAGGAGGCTGCAATGGTTAGGAAGGGCTCCCCAGACCCAAAGCACATATCTGCATTGTAGAGATCTTAATGGGACTGGGTCACTCCCTTTGTATTGGTGGAGGCTCAATGTTGCACTCCACGAGAGGCACGTAAAACAGAGCAGATGAATCATACCTGAAAAATGTGTATTTTTAATTTTTTTTCACTGTCTTTAAATATGAAATGATGGATTTAACATTTCCCTGTTTAATCTGCTGAGTTAGGTAATTATTATTTCTGTTACAATCTCACCAGTGAGAATTGAGATCTGCTCTAATTACTGTTGTAGCATCTGCAAGCAGGTTTCTTACATAAGTTTCCTCTCAGTGTAAACAGGAAAGGAATAAAAAAAAAAAACCCAAACAACTGAAAAGAAGATTCTGATATGCAGACTGGTATTAGCAGAAGGATTTGGCACCTAGGAGCAAATTTTAGGTTGCTTTTATAGAATCATAGAATAGTAGGGGGGTTGGAAGGGAAGTCTGGAGGTCATCGAGTCCAACCCCCCGGCTAGCACAGTATCATCCAGGGCAGGCAACACAGGAACAGATCCAGGTGGGTCTTGAAAGTCTCCAGAGAAGGAGACTCCACAGCCTCTCTGGGCAGCCTGTTCCAGGCTCTGTCACTCTCACAGGGAAGAAGTTTTTCCTCATGTTGAGGTGGAACTTCCCATATTTCACCTTGCTACCATTACCTCTTGTCCTATCCCAAGGCACCACTGAAAAGAACCTGGTCCCTTCTACTTGACACCCACCCTTCAGAGCCTGGTCCCTTCTACTTGACACCCACCCTTCAGATATTTGTAAACATGAATCAGACCCCTTCTCAGTCTTCTCTTTTCCAGGCTAAGTAGCCACAGGGTTCTCAGCCTTTCAGCATATAAAGTAGGGTAGCTTACAACACACTGATCTGTTTCAAAATTGCCACCGACGTCCGCTCTCAGAACCACAGAACTGGTATCTCAGGACTCTGGAGGTCACAACCTAAGCTTATGAGATGATATTTCTCTCACATGCATCTCCAGAGTCCCAAAGCTCTTGTCACTTTGCAGTCTATGAACGGAACGATTCTGTGATTGACTTCCAACTATTTCTGAATGCTGCAGCAGAGCTGCCAATGTGAAGGTGTTCTCAAAACACACTCCTTTTCTTTCTGTGCAGTGTGGTGTATTTCAGTGATTGCAGAATCCTGGCATCCATCACATCATTCCCTGCAGTTACTGTAACATTGTTTGTAAGAAATGGTTCAATAAGCACCTGAATAAACACTGGGAGACTGGCAGTGTTTGGAATCGTGTACATTAAACACTTTTTACGTGAGATACAAAAATGCTGCTCTAGGACTTAACAAGTGACTTTTTAAAAATTATTTTCTTAGCAGAGCAGAGCCTTAGGGAGTATAAGAAAGAAAACCAAACCCCAAACAGTGCAAATTCTGTATTTGCTCTTGCTAGAATTGTCTTTGTCATATTTAAGAGCTTGAAGTCAACTGGTTCTCTATTTATCAGAGACAAAAGCAGCTTCTTATCACTGGTTTGACTTGAATCTTGACTTAAAACTCCTCAGATTGGTGACTGCACCATTCCTCAGCAGCAGAAAAATAAATGGTCAGGCAGTCCCTACTGAGGGGAGGTGATGGGGGTGTCCCTCACCCACAGAAAGAAAACTTCTGGCTCTGAAATTCTACTACCAAATCTTAAGGTTCTTCATCAGCTCAGAGCCAGATTTGGGTTAGTTCTACTGAGGATTCAAAAAAAGGCACCGATCCAAAGCTTGTCGCTTTTGCAATCGTAATGGAAGGTGCCAGATGGAACTACAGACTCATAGGCGAGAGCAAGTTCCAAATATAAGTAGGTCTAATCACATGGGATTAACATTGTGAACTGGACTGGAGAAGCATTTCAAGTTTCCCGAGTCCTACTTTGATGTGACAGCAGAGAACTGGAAATTCAAATTGCCACAGGCTGCATCAGAAAAATTAAGGATTTTGATCTTCTCCAAAATTAAATTGCAGAAGTGTGATTCATCAGTCCAGAAGGAGAATTGCTGGCTGAAAAGTTTGGGACTGATCTTGCTAGAAATACTCCCATTCTATATAAATCAATTTTTCTTTCTCTTACTCTTTTCCCCTAAGCTCCCCCTATCCAAGGGCTGCAGAAAGCAATCAATGCTGACGTACAGAAAGGATGGATTAATACTTCTCAGCTAGATTTTCACGTATGTTTGCACTGATCCCTGGGGACACTGGCTTGCTCATCTGGTTGGCAGCAGTAACAGCGCCTGTCTCAGGAGAAGCTCGCGTGTGCTGGGTACCACCAAAAGCTGAGCAGCCCAATGGAGGCCACCTCAGGGAGACAATTCAGCTACAGACCACAGCAGCATTTGAGGTACTCCTGATAGCCAAGACCTATGGGTAGCAATGGTACATTGCTTTTACATGATAGTTCCTCCTGTCTGTTTGAGATGTTTACTGCAGCATGAGATGCCTGTTTTCACTTTGAAGTGACACTTTATGTGATTTGCATAGACAGGTCTGTTGGGAGGGTATGTATTATTAGGCTGGATGGAGCTTTGCACAACCTGGTCTAGTGAGAGGTGCCCCTGCCCATGGCCAGGTGGTTTGATCTAGATGATCTTTAAGGTCTCTTCCAACCCAAACCATTCTATTCTTCTGTGATTATAAGGCTGTATTACAGGGTTGCATTTATTTGCCTAAACACAGTTGGTGCCATGGTGTATCCTGCCTGACCTCAAACTACTACTTCAGAACAGCATGAGCTTTCTAGAGGATCTGCATCCTCTCTTCCAGACCCATGAGGTGCTGATAAAGCATCTGAAAAGGTCCTATGCACCTGTGTTTAAGCAAACAGATCTCTCCTGAGTTAGATTAAATAAATCCTATCTTGATAGTTTTAACGTTTCCCAACAGAGCAGCCATAAATACAAAGTCACACTGAATTTTGGAAGAGCATGAAGGAACAAAAGAAGACTTCTTTGTCTAAAAGTTGGCCACCTTAACCCAGTTGCCACTTTGGTGCTAGAGTAATGACTGTCATGTACAGAAAATCTGCCCCACTGTTTGTCCAAGGCCTCAGACACACTGATCCCAAATTCCATCTTATCTAACTGCAGAAATAAACTCAGACCTTGGAATTTTATTTCCTGTTTTCATCCTCATAAATGGCAACTCCGAGGATTTTTTGAGACAGTCATTAGACACTCATCTCTGTGCCTCGTTGAGCTTTTCCCCACAGAACGCATCTAATCCATTAACTCAATTTTCTCCTGGTTTCATCTTTACAACACCCAGTGTCAGTGAGTACTACACTTTAGCAGTTCATCAGGAGGGAGGAGAATTTGAAAAGTGAAAAAAGTTGCCTGAAAAGCAAAGAGAAACCTGTTCCAAAAAAAGGAAGGTGTAAAAAAGTAACATCCAATTTTGGTCTGTCTTTCATTGCAAACCAGTCTCGTTTTTATACAAAAGGGCTGGTAAATGGGACAGGGGAAGTAGAGCATCCTGGGCTGGATGGAAGGTACTGGAAAAATGAGTCACATGTATCAGCCAAGAGATGATGGCTGGGATGCAAAGAGGATCATCAAGTCAGGAGAATCCTATGGCCTTTTTTATTCATAAAATAAGGTCAGAAAAGTCACTCATGTCTCCTGGCTTTAGAGTCCATGAATGACATATGCAGCTCTTTCAAGGCTTGGTTCCCTACCTTTTCACAGGGCTACTTTCCACAACTGTCGCTGCACCAGGACAGGACATGAGTGGAGCCTTTGGCTTATTAGGCACAAAGCTCCTCCTGTTCCTGGCTTCATCCCACAGGCTTCTTCAGGAGAAAGAATAATTCTTCCCCATTCTAGATTAGCTGCCTAAGAAAGAAAGTGAAGTGACTTGGCCTTGCCTGTAAAGTGATTCCATCACTCAGTGAGATAAGGAGCTGAGATGGATTAGCACCATTTCATTTCAGGTTGCTTCTAGGCAATTGTTTCCTCCAGGCTCTATTTCTATTCAGTGGAGAGAAACATTTGACATATTTTAAATGAGTGGTTTTGGATAAATAGTTCTTGGACTTGAGCCATTTGCCTACACAAATGATTTTCAGTTCGCTCAAGGGTATATCCCACCTCGGCTTCAAGCGAGTGAATGTAGCTGTATCTGATGAGTATTTGTGACATTATATGAAAGCTTAAAATGTGTTTTGAGGCACCAGCATCAAGGGTTGCCTCTGTTAAGGTTCCTCTTGAAGATCTTCAAGACTCAAACAGGATAACCTCTCAAAGGTGGAACATAACAAGCAAAAAATTCCAAGGCAAAAGATGCAAATGTGTTAATGTCAAAATACCTGTTTCTGGTTTTTCCAGCTAGAAACATATTTCCCTCTTTTCAATTTCAATGGCTTCTTTGAAAAGAACACTCCTTCAGTTCAGAAGGACATTTGGCTCAGTAGGACCGTTCAGTAGCACTCACAGAGGTCTAATCTAAGCTATCTAATGATAGCTTGAGTTTGTTTAGGATGGAAGACGCAGACTGGGGATCAAAAAGGCAACCAGCTGCTGCACACAGCCTGTAAAAGCTGAAGCTTTTAAAATAAAAATGGAGCTATTTTCTCAGCTGGAGAGAATCCATACAGTGAGAATCCTTCTAGTGACTACCAGACTGATTCTGACTTATAAGCAAAAAAGATGAAGACTCTGGTGTTTATTCCTTAGATATATATATAGTAGCATTTCAAAGGAAGAAAGATCTTATGACTGCAAGAAATTGACTGCAAGAAAGATTGACTGACTGCGAAGTGAGTTTTCCTAGAAAAGCTCCTCTGTACTGTATCTAGAAAAGTACACAATTACTTGTCAAGGACTTTCTTGTTATTATTGGAGCTTTGTGTCAACAAATTAATTTCTTTCAGAACGGGACAGCCCACACAGCAGGAAACCCACACAGCAGTTCCATAAAAGGAGACTGATGAATGGACATTTTAGAGAAGTAATGATTACAGGCAGCGCATCCTTTTATTACCTTTAATCTCACTTGATATTTTTATTCATTTTTGTTTATATGTGTTTACTGCTTCTTAATGGAAAATAGAACTAAAGATTTTTCCCTTAATATTACTGAGAGATAAAATGAATCCAAAGATGAGGTCCTGAAGATCAAATAAACCAGCTTTTTTCTTATTCTCTTACTTTTATTTATGATGGTGCTAAGAATATCCTCATTGCTGAAATAAGACCCTCTCCAACTACAGATGGAAAATAAGTAGATTTCAGATCTTGCCAGGGCTTTGGAAGTTTAGTGTTTCCATTTCTAAATTAAGATGAAAATTTAGAGCTGCAAAATGGAGTTCCAAAACAGTGATCCAAAAGCATTTGGACCATCTGTTTTGGCACTGATGAATTATAATCTGAATATACAAACCCAAAAGCTCCTTTGAACCTAAAGAAACTTTTCAGTGAGAGATTTCAGTCATAAAAATTTTCAGTCATAAAAACTAAACTCCATTTGAGAGGAAATTTATCTCCCTTAGTGAGATATAATAGCCAAAATATTCCAAGATGCACAAAAGAGGGAACGCTGACTGTGAAAGGCTTCTTAGCAGTTTTCATTAAGCTCAGGAGTTTAAATGGGAAGTCATTAAGTTCTTTTCTTTTGAGAGCTGAATGGACAACTAGCATTTATTTTGCTTATTTCTGATGGGCTTCTTTTTTTATGCTTCACAGAAACCTTGCAATTCTGTGTTTCTTAGAATATTTGCTTCTTTTCGCTCCCAGGAAATGTAAATGTTATTCTATTTAGACTTTGTGGTAAAATCTACCCCAGGCAACTCAAACTGGCATCAGAGTAGTTGTTTTAGCTGGAGCTTTCTGTACTGTCATCCTGACCTCACATGAATAGTCTACCAGTTTACTAATGCCTCATTTTAATTGTTATATCATACTGTCCTGACATCATTCTCAGGGCCTTTTATCACAAAAGTTTCCCTTCGAAAGGTCACAGGCACCACAACGACTCGTTTTGGTGTACAGCAAAATGCTGGAAAATGCTGTCTGATCAGGAATAATGAGCTGAGATTAAGAGTAAGGCATAATGGATGATCATGATCAGGGAGGCTGTGGAAGAGACTTCCTAGGGCAGCTGGGAAAGACTCTTCAGGCAAGCAGAGTAGGACTATGCACATCCTGAGGGTTGTAGAGGCTGGAGTTGTCTTTTGGCAGGGACACATTCCTTACCTAATGCCTGTGTTACACTTCAGCAAACAGACTCTTGCCTTTGCCCAGACTGCCACCTAAACCCTAGTTTATACACAATTCCAGCCCTAGTTGGGATCACATCATTTCCTCACTAGAGCCCTTCATCATGCATGAGCATGTTCACAGCCTCTTGTCTAACCTTATAACCCCATCTGTGATCCTCTTAGTACTCTGCTGGTCCCTCTTTCTCCCCTGAAACATCTTGTATTCAGAAGGCTTTGTTAATGAAACACACTGCAGGTGACTCCCCAGTCAAGTGAACTACCATGGGGTCTCTGGTCACATGTGACTCAACGGGGCTTCTCTACAGCTTTTTCACCTGACAAGCCAGGAACACACCAGTAAACACATACCCTTGCAAAAATAACCAATGGCATGCAAAGAGTTCTTGCCTAGAGAGAGTGATAGCTCCTCGACAACCAGGTCATCACACCAGCACATTGAAAAAGACCAAGATGACAAGACAGCCTTAAAACATGGGCATACTGCTGTGAATAGTCCACAGGGCAGGTTCAAGTTGCCGTGTGCTGACAGTTAAGAACCACAAGAGAAGACTCAAGAGAGAGTCTTCCTCCAAAGATGAACCATCCAGCAACTTGCTGATGAAATATGATTTCCTATCTGGAAAGCATTCTGAGTAAGAGTTGACAGGATGAATTTTGGAGAAAGTTTTCTGGGCAAATGCTGCTGGTCATATGAATTTCTTATTAGCTGTTGAATATCATGCAAACAGAAATAGAAGTTATGGAAAGAAAGAGAGACTGTAGGTGTGTACAGGGTATTGGACACCTTGTTTGACATGACTGACTCTGCAGCTACAAAATGTAAACAACAGGAAGACAATAATAGCAATGATGGCAGGACTGGATATAAATTCTGGATGGACTGTAATCAAATTTGCATATTATCCTTATTCTGTGTGTATATATGACAACATGCTTGTAGAACACTGAAAATGATGATAAATGTGTCTTGCAAGAAAAACTCAGGATGACAACAGTTTACAGGTCATGAACTACCACCTTGATAGCAGAGGAAGAACTGGGTATCTGTAGAGAGAAAGAAATTTTTAAAAATCAATAGAAAAACTAAATTAATCAGCAATCCAGCAGTCGAAGAAAAACATAAGCCAGTCAGAAAGGAAGGAGAAGGAAAAATGAAGAGGATATACAAGTAATAAAAAAATTTTCTCAGTCTCTGAACAGAACAATGCAGAAGTGGAAGCATAAATGTGAAGAGAGTCAGCAGAAACTGTGAAAATATTCAGAGAAGCAATTCCATCTGCAAGGAAGAGGCTTGGACAGAACTGGGAAATGCTTTTCAGACAAAAAAAAACCCAACAAAACCAAACCAAAATGAAATGCATACAGATGCATACCTAGGTGCAGTGCTTCTATATATAAACTGGCAAGTGAACAAACCTTCATGACTTGTTTAGAAGATCAAAAGAAAGGGACTTGAACGACGTGGATATTTTGAGTGGAGAATTATAGTCAAGCAAAAGCAAGTGAAGATCAAGATTAAGATGCACTACAAATTTTAACTACTGGATGTTACCCAAAAGGAATGGATTCCATAAACATTGGTTAAGTTGCTTAGTAAACCTATCTCCCCTCCCCTCAATGCTTTTAAAGACATACTGGGAAAAGTTGTATGTAATAGGAGGGTGGAAAGACAGCTCTGCTCTTCAGTAGTGCATGTGGTTACGTGGCATTAGGATAACCATGTGCAAGCAGAGAGCAAAGCATTTCAAGAAAAAAAAAAAAAAAAGAATGTGTGAACACTGTACAGTATCTTTACACTAATAAACTAGGACATGGGATGGGAAGAATTATTGAGGCAAGTCCTATATAGGACGCTCCAAGTCCTACAGCTATCGTAAACAGTTGTATTGCAACATCCATTGCACAAGTGGGCAATACTAAATTGTTACTAGTCCTTTGCATCTACTGGAAGTAAAGGCTAATGAAACCTACCCCTATGAATGCTAGAGGTCCTGTTAATTTAGCTTAAATATATTAATTGTCACTTATGACAATTTTTGTCAATAATACTAATAAGCTTGAGCACCTCTTCTCTCCTCCATGACGTAGAGAAAACACATCTTTCCACTGTCTTACTTGTGAACACCTAAACAAACTCAGATACTTACTGAAACTTTCTCCATGCCATGGTCTTCCAGAACATCAGCCAGTGATTGCTATATATAAGATAATGCTATATCCCATAACCTGAAGCTGAGCTGGAGCTGGACGAACTCTTTGCAAGCACTGTGAAGAAGAGTATTTGTAGAAATAAGGTGAAAAGGGGAAGAATTATATAATTTGTGTAGTCCTCTGAAAGAGTCAGCGTGGGGACAAGGGAGATCCAGGGGATAATCTACTCAGATTTCAAAAAGGAATTCAAATTTGTTTCTTCAAAGGCTCCTATAGAAATTTGGCTGTTAGAGGTTTGGAGGGAAGAACATCATGCATAGAAATACAAGAAAGAAGGGGTAGAAATATATATATATATACACACATATATAGTCTGTTTTCTCAATGGACAAAGAAGATCTGGTAGATCTGTGTTAGTTTACATAGACCTTAGTGATCTATAAAAGGCAATAAAGAGCAGGCTGAGAGATTTTTAATGACAGTAAGCTACTCAGGATGGCAAAAATAAAGTCTAACTGCAAGGAGCTGTTTAGGGACTCAAAATATGAAGTGACCTGGCAAGACCGTGGCACAAGAAATCACATGATATAAAGGTAAGGCAATGGAGAAGTAAAGCAATCTTAACTTTACATGAAGAGTTATGAGCTCTGGGTACTTTCATTCACAGAAGAAACATTGGAATTACACTGGGTAGCTCCCTGAAAGCTTTATCTCAGTTTGATCTTGCCACCACAAAAATGCTATGTTGTTAATTATAAGCACATTATACAGACTACTTCTGTACACATGTCAGCTGTCTCCAGAGCAAAATTCCACACTGCAATAAGGATGAGCCCACCTTCTTAAGGACACTTAACTCTTCTACAGCACTTGTCATCCAGGAATGTCAAAGCATTTTATAAAGGAAAGGAAGTAACATTAAGCTTGCTTTATAGCTGGGGAAACTGAGACCTAGAGCAGCACTCTAACTTGTTTGAAAGGAAATAGCTGATGAAGGGAGAAACAAAAGTGAACTCCAGGTCCTCCTATCAGCTCATATACCCACTTATGCCAGCAGTTAATTGATTGTGGTATTTTCAACAAGACCCCAAAAGAGGACGATTGAAAACTATCCAGTTCTCAAGTACAAGGATAAAAAATAAATAAATACTCTATTAAAGCTGAATGTAAGGTTTTTCAAGCCTAAATATTTGATCTGTCAGTTTGAAAACCTGAAAATATAATACTGTTTTAGCTCTAAGAAATATTCTGCAGAGCAGTGCATATCTGGGGTCAGTTCACAACAGTAGTTACCGAGAAATAAAGCAGCTCAGTTAACTGCCTCCAGTGCCTATTTGCTGAGGTTTTTCCATTGATCTTGCTGTGTTTTCATGGTTCACCAGTTCTTTGACAAGGATCACATTTAAAATTGCACATTAGAAATGTATTTTTCTTAATAGAATTCAGTGCCCTGTCATGTATTTCCAACCCTTTTCTCCTTCTTTAACTTCAGAGAGGGATGTATGATTAAAACTTGGTTATGCCACTCTGAGGAAAGATATTAGAATATAAAAAGCCACTAATTTGAAGAGAAAATGCCAACCAGAGTGTATTTTTCTAGTGCTATTATAAATTGAATTTCAAAGCATCCCATGTACTGAGTGGTTACATCTCTCCTGGGATATGTTCAAAACAATATCCATTCAGGAATGAAACAAAGAAGAACAATTACCTACATTTTCTTCCTCACATTTTTTGTCAATAACAATACAGGTTTCTCGCCCAATATTCAGGAGAAGCATTTATATCCAGTTTCCTTTGCATCTGAAATAGTTTCCCCATTTTCAGCCCAAGTCAATGTTCAAGGTTTTTCTAAAGACAGGTTTTTGGAAAGGAATCACACAAATCTCTCCAGTGCATTGTTCAAAGTTTTTGTACCCTGAGATATAACAGAGAATAACGTAGTTTAAAGATGGACTTGAGGACTGCTACTATGATCAAAGGGCTTTCATTTTGGACAACTTTTATTTCCCACTGAGGCTTTGAACACCTCTGTGACCTGTTTCTTAGTGCTCGGCTACCTTGTGCTGCAGCAGTTCAATGCAGAGAGGCAAGGAAAGGAGAAATCAAAACCAGTGCAAATAAATTTTTTTGACAGGTGAGATCCTCCTATCTTTTAAAGAGACTCAGTATCTTTAGAAACAGATTTTATCCATATGGACCTAAGAATATTTACCAACAAGAGCAGTCTAATCGTATTGTCACTGACATACAATGATGCCTCTTGAACACATAATAATGCTACTTTTGTATAACACGTAGCCAAAACTCAGCTGAGCTGTACTCTGGGCACTCAGTAACTAAAGAGGGTGAAAACAATTTTAACTGTCACAGGCAGAGTGCTCACATGTGGAGGGGAAGGGTAATTTGATAAAGAGTTTTTAGACTTAAAGCTTTTTAGTGCGAGCCCTGTTTTGGAAATAACATTAATTTCTCCTAGTAACAGTCACATCTCTTTATCTGCCCTGTAGTACACTGGGTCAGTTGTCTCACAGAATTGTCCCGTATTTTCTCTCCTAACTCATGAACTTCAGTTGAACACACCAATTCTTCATTAGTTCAAATCCAGCAGTGACTGAAAGAGGTCACAGACTTGTACTATTTTTGAAATCTTTGCATCTTCAATTGCTGGTGACAATTGGTCACTGAAGGGAAGAGGAGAGCAGCACTTTGTCCTCATCCATGTTAAGGCAGAGGCATACTGACATACTGGGGGGGGTGATGTTTGACTGTGTTGCCCTGAGTATGTGGCAGATGGCAAACTTTTAATTTTTTTTGTTGTTAATCCAGCATCTCTCATGGCACTCTTGAGTCAGTAGCTCCAGTAATAATAAGTGATGCAAGAGTCATTATATAGAATTTGATTTTATCTGCGTAAAGATCAAAAAACGACCCTGTCAGGTTGCTTTAATATGCTATGGAGTATTTTCATTATAAACCCAAGACTCAACTGTTGAGTTTAAAAAAAATAGGGGGATGGGGGCACATACATTTCAGCAATCAGGAAGGTACTGTAAAAGGTCTTTTCAGATATTTTTTTTTTAGATTTTATTTCCAGAGAGCTATTTTCCTCACCCAGCAGTGCCTTCTGATGGGACTGACCATAAGGAGAGGGAAGGAAGGACTTGCCCTTATGTAACTTCTCTAAATTGTATCAGTGGCTTGCCACCCTGCAGTGCAATTACTGTTGTTATCTCATTAGAGTTTTAATTAAAGCTCAAGTGCAGGCCAGTGTAGAAAGGTTCAATACACAATGTCGGTTCAGGGCAGTACAGCTATTGTCTCAGTTCAGAGGGGTATCAAGGCTGCTCTTAATTAGAGGCAGATATAATGACCTGTATATAAAGAGGTAACCTCCACCTGTACCTCCATTTTCTGTGTCTCTTTGGGTTCCTTAAATAGAAAATGCTGTTTTGGGGAGAACAAAGCTAATCACATGACTCCAAGCTACCTATGGTACTTGTCAGAGACGCCATCCAAGGATTTTACAGATCTTGTTGACTGAAGGGATTATGGTACATTCACAGGTTTGCAAAATTCTAGGCAATGATGTGAAAACCAAATGCTCTGAGGATTGCAAACCTGCTACCTTGTGTTGTCTAAACTGGATTTGTTTGTGAGTTAGTCTCTCTATCAGTGAGTCAATTTACTGTGAGGTTGGTTGTGGTTCTGGGAGGGTTCCCTCGGTGATGCACTGTGTGCATCACACCCATTGCATTTCTTTCCTTAGGACATAAAGAAAAGAATTTTTATATAAAACCAGACTCCTACTACATTTTTTTCCCTTTCCAGCTATGCACAATACGATCTGTTCACTGCATCTTACCAATTAACACAGAAATTAACTCTCCTGGTTTCAGGTTAGGAAATATTCAGATTTGTAGCTGGCTTCCTAGGCACTTTTTCATGCTGAATCATGAGGTAAGAGCTCAAGGCTTCTCAGCCTTGAAAAACAAGGCAGTGACTGCCAATTGTGGAGCATTTGCACCTTCTCTATGGGTGCTGGAGTGGCATAAGGGACAGCTCTACCAAGTCTTAGTTCCCTAAGAGAGTTCCTTTAGTTCTCCAGTGAACCCTGCGACTTCTGTTAGGACATCTGCCTTCTTCCTAGGTGGATTCTACCTCAAAGAAGTGGAGGAGTAGAATAGGGTTTTTTAACATTGTCTTTTCTAAGAACATTGACCTTCTCCATCCACACGCAGAATTTTTTGTGAAAGCATCACTGCACTTTTAGTTGAAGGTTCAAAATGGTTTATGAATGAGCTTCCTTCTTCCTCTGCCTACTGCTGGTTGGCACAGGAGACAGAGAGTTGGGTAAACAAATAAGGAGTCTGTTAACTGTAGTTGGCACTGAAAAGGAAACTTAACACCAGGAAAGCTACAAACAAATGATGGGGATGTAGAAGATGTAGAGGAATGTACAAGGAGATGCAGTTCCTTACCATGATTACTGCATTTTTCCAATGTGCACAATGGAACTGCTGTAGTTCTCAAGAGCCTCAAGTGGATGAACAGATATTGCAATGTACCTCCTGGTTTTGAACGTTTTTCCTCCACGGATCTCAAAACAGTGTACAAAGGCAGGCAAACACAGTTACAGGGGGAGGAGGACAGAATGGCCTAAGGTCAATGAAACAACCAAAACCAGATCACTGCAATTCTGACTTGCAGTGTTAGCTACTGTGGAAACTTTGGAGAACAGCTGACCTTTGACCAAACCTTTTACCTTGTTTGTGTCTTATTTTACTTAAAAGTAGATGTTGAAGATCACATATGCCTACCAAATGATCCCTCAATAGGATACAGCAGTGTCCTTCCACCCACATACATGCTTACCAGAAGAACAAGAATCACTGGTCCTTGATATATGTAGTCAATGTACTTCCCTGGCTCTTTTCCAAACCAGCATCTGTAAGAAACAAATAAGAAAATCATTCATAAAGAAGAATGCACTTCTTTTAGACTGCAATATCAAGGATGCCATAGAGAGAAGTTCCCTGGTTCCTCGAGTTGTTTAATTACACACATAATCAGCAAGTGACTGAGTTTTCTGCTACAAAGCCACCTTTTGTTTGGACATGGATCTGAGCCCCATTTTCCCCTCCCATCAGACCATTCATGTTCCCATTATGTTTTTGGCTATTGCCCATGTACATATTTCCAAGAAATGTGAGAACCTGTTATAAGGAGGATGCAGAAGGTATCTCCTGCTGGGTCTGAAAAAGGGATAAAAGAAATATTTTGTGTACAAGAAAAATCTGTTATCTATTGCTGTGCCCAGAGAGAAGCCCAGAGAGATGTGAAACCACAGGTAAACTGAAAGGGCCTCAAACTAGCAGTGTGCCTGGATGTGTCATGTGTGACTGACTGCTGGCTTGACTTTCACTTCCACTCATTACAAGTGTTTTTCTCCCCGCTGTGTTACACAACAGACTCAGTCTGGGATTTCACAGCAACCCATACTGATGTTCACTTCATTCCCTTAACTGAGAACAATGTTGAGTTATATTTATCTCAGTAAATGAATCAGAACTGGGATCAGGTCTGGACTCAATCATTCACACCATTACATTTTTCTTTGTGCAGTTCTGGCCCAGGCCAAACAATAGCCAACTCTGAAATGATTCCTGGAGAACAAATCTGGAGCTATCATGAGCCAGAGGACATTCCCAAAAGCCCACAAACTCCAGTTACCCTGATTTGAATGGCAAGAGGGTTTAGTAATATGGATGTGAACTACTCCATGCTATTTGGACTCCAGCCCCAGCAATGATTCCATGCCCACATTAATTTAATATTTCAGATACAGCCACATTGTCTGGATCTTGGTTCCACCAAGCAGAGACAACTTTGCTATCATAATGCCTTAAGATTTAGGTCATCAGAGCTCCAGATCCCTTAGGAAGTAGATTCTGGAATTCAAGAGTCTGAGAGTTTTTTTCCCTTTTGTGGATACCACATAACAACTCTACACAGCAAAAATTATGCTTGTGACAAAAGAAGAGCATCGTTCCACTGGAGATGTGAAAACAAGGGCAGTTCCTGAGCCAAGCAGACCATGAAGACAGGTGCAGATTTGCACTTTTACAAGCATTCAAGAAATAACACTTGTGGCCTCAAAGAGGCTGCAGTCTAAGACACTACCTCACGAGCTGAAGGCAGATAAACTGAGATAAGGAAAACTATGGTTCAGATGGAATTCTTTGGAATCACCTGATGCCCCCAAAGCCTTTCTCCAGTGTGCTGCTGGCTAAACCAGAAGGAGCTTTTGCCCGTTGCAAAGTGCTCTCACCAAACCGACTGTATGGAAATGTTGAGATGTGTGGTGGGTATCTAGGAGCACAATTCACTATTACACAATTGTTTGCCTTTTCTTCATTCAATTTCTACATCCTTTAAGTTCCAAATGCATGAGAGAGCTTTGAATATTTTATAAATACAAACCATGCCTGTTATTCCCTGGTGCACTGCCTGCAAATCAGGGTAAATTGATAATTTTTGCAACTAATCTTCCAAAATTTGGTGATGAGAGCAAGACTTGGAATAAGTTACTTCCTCCAGACAATTTATCATCCAAAAAGAATTCTCAGGGCAGCCTCAAATGAATGAAACTGATTTTTTTGGGGGGTTGTTTTCTTACAAAGGTGAAAAGATTTGAATAAAAATGAATTACAATATATACCAAGGCAGGAAACACAACTCTCCAGAACTTGCAAGACCTACATTAGAGAGAGGTTTTGAAGGGCATTTTGGGGGAACTATTATATATTGCCTGCAACTCAGAGAAACAAGAGCTATTAGAAAAGGAGTTTCTGAGAACCTGGCTTTTGTAGCAGAAGGACTAATAAGAAGCAGACTGAGGCATGTGGCAGAACTTAGTGGACTAGAAAAAGTCAGTAGAGAATTTGGAACAGAGCTAGTAGAGCACAACTGAGGTTCCAGGGCAAAGGCTGCTCGTTGCTTTTTGGCATTGAAATATTGCTTAACTGTAAGAGCATCCTGAGGAGCAAAATGTTGACATTTATTATCTGAAGTGCAGTACCAGACCAAGGTTGCACTGAGTGAAGTATCATGTGCACATGCACGCTTTCACACAGTCTGAGGAAATGAGGTTGTGGCCAAAGGTAGAGTTCCACAATACAGGAGTTTACAGAGGAGCATGATGCTCTATGTTCCTTTTGCAGTTAGTGGAGAAAAAAAGAAAAAAAAAAGAAAAAAAAAAGAAGAAAAAAAAGCAGCTTTTTAAGGATCTGTTACATTGTAATCTAAACATTTCTAATATACTCATTAAATCAGATACTTGCCAGTTCTGCCTGTCATCTTAACTCCTACTTTAAATCCAACATAAGCCATTATTTCTCCAATAAAATCAGCACTGCACATTTCTTTAAGACCTAAAAGAGAAACCTAAGCCACTGAGAATTACTTGGTGAATCAGAATTTTAATTCCATCTGTGTGAAATAAAAGTTGTTTTCATTTCTTTTTCTTTTTTTTCCTATTTTTTTACCTCTGAAAGAATAAACAAACACTCCTTGAATATTGAAGAGGAAGCCAGTTCTGATTAGACTCAGATATGTAAACACATTTCTATTGAATAGCACTAATTAATATTCTTCATGGTTCTCTGATAGTTCTTTACATAACAAAAACCACCACTGGTTTTATCATTATTGTTAATTAGATCTTTCTAATGTTCTTCCCCTCACCAAGTGTCCATCAATGAAATTACTACAATAATTCTTAATCACTTGTGTGGGTTTTTTTAATTGAGACTTAACAGTTGTTTTTTTTTTCAGAGTTGACAGATTTTGCTAAAAAACTGCTAAACCCCAGACAGGATTTTTGCCACAGTACCAATTATATTTGACTCACTATTCAGAACACAGTCTCTAGTAAGTAAAAAAAAAAAAAAAGTTGGTTGAAGCATTTTCTTAACATTCTTCCTGTGTGCTCTTTTGAGCTTTTAAGCTATTATGAGCTACATGACTTCAACCCCAGTTCGACCTCCAAACAACTTCAGTGACAGCTGAAATGCAGATGAAGAGGAGTTTCCCATTTTGTCCTGAATTTTGGGCTGTCCATTGGGATATCCAGACAGTCTTGGTAGCTGCAGGAGAGGACCTGTTTTCCACACGTGTCCAGTTTGCTAGATTTGACCTCGTGGGGGAATAACACGTGATCTCCCCAGTGGTCAAGGCAAATGGCACATAACATCTAGGCTGAGTGGGGGGAGCAGCCTGTTTGCACAGAATAGCTGAGGTAAGTTGGCAGGGACCTCTGGAGATCCTCAAGTCCACCGCTCTGCTCAAAGAAGAGTTAGCTGAAGCAGGTTTCTCAGAGCTGTGCCCAGTTGGCTGCTTAATAAAGACTCCCTACGATCCCTGAGCAATCTCTCCTGGTGTTCTATGACCCTCACAGTAAACAGATGTTTCCTGATGTTTGGATGGAATTTCCCATGTTTTAGTTTGTGCCACTGCCTCTTTTCCTGTCTCTGGGCACCACTGAGAAGTGTCTGGCTCCACCTTCTTCATACCATCTTACAAGATATTTATAAGCATAAGATCCCCTGGAGCCTTTTTCTCTCCAGGCTAAACCCTCCCAACCCTCTCAGCCTCTCCTTGCATGAGAGATGCTCCAGTATCCCGACAGCAATTATTTCTCATCTTCTATCTCATATCTCACCTGTTTATATTTGCATGGACAAGAATTTAAAATTAAAGGCACGATTTCTCTCATCCAGCACAGAGAAAGGATTTTGTAATTGCCACAAAGTTTAGCCTAAACTGTCCCAATGGCTGATGGACTGGAGAAGAGAACAGACCATAAGTAAGTTAAATACACCCATATGCACATCTCACAGACATGTACCAGAGGTGCATTCCTACATGTGCTTCAGTTTGACTGCTTAGCAGAATCTACTCCGTTCCTCAGTCTGGAGCAGGAGCTACCTGAAGTATCACGTGTTCATGCTTGAGAAGATGCCTGAATAATTGGGGCAACTGATAGGCCCTCAGCAAGTTATACACCTCTTGTTTTGCTTTGGTTCATTTACTTTACCAAGTCTCTGCATATGACATTACTACAAATGCACAAAAGCAGGTTTCATTTCATAGCCTTTGCCTTACATCTTCGTGCCCTTATCAGCTCTCCATTTACAAGAGCTCAGCCTGGGTGCGTGTGCTTGACCAAAGGAATGGCACTACTGAAGCATCAATTCCTCAAGCAGAGTGAAGTACATGGATGTTGGCCCCACTGACAATAAGCAGTCACAACATCGAGGCTCCAGGCCATCACACCTCACACTATGGTGGGCAGAAGCCAAATTCTGCACTTTCTCAAGGAACACCACATTTGGAGTAGCTGTGATGTGCAGTGAGGATGTATGTGAATGTTTCACACCAGCACTAAAGACAGAAAGGTGAAAACATCCCAAGACATTAGGTTTAATTGTCTGGGTTGACCAAGTTGACCTGGTACCTCCCTTATCAGTAAGCATGTGAGGGGCAAATGACATCTATGAGTTGGAGCGTAGGATTTTGTCCATGACAGGGATTTAAAAGCACAAGCTCCACTTTGATAATCCACCCAAGGCAGAAGAGATTAAGCCCAGAGACTCAACAGACCCAGCCTGGATATTCTGCATACCAAACAGGATTACTTTGTTTTTCTTGACCTGCGGACTGTATTTTGTGTCCCACTTTCTTATTTTTTTGTGAAGAATCTGGGCCAGTTACACCTTTGCTGGTGAAAGGTGGCACAGATACCTATTTAAACATGTCATGGCATTCTTCAGATCCCTGACACATCAAAAGGAGATTCTTACTCACTCTAGATATTCAGTGATGGTGAAAGGCATCAGTGGTACAGATGATGCTGTGGTTTCTCCATCTATCCACCTTATGTGCAGTGCAACCCCAGCTGTTCCTATCAGGGGTCCTACTTTCCATTATTTCTTTTGGGAGTGACGAGCAGTCTTCCAAAATGAGGTGTTCAAACCTCACTGTTGAAGTCACAACAGGAATGTTTAATGTGCATTACTGTTCTTAACGCATGCGGTGTTTTGCCTCTCCAGGTTTCAAGACACAAGTTTTGGTTATTTTGTTTTGTGCTGTTTGAGCTGACTAGTTCCTTCAGCTCCAGTTCTAGAGCTGGAAGTCCTACTTCAGCACAATGACAGAGCTGCCCTGCTGCCCTGGCTTGTGCAAGGAAACAACTACAGGGACCATGGAATACACCCAGAATGTTGTGAAATTTCATCCATCCAGAAACAAGAAGGTGTGAGAACACAGAAATTAGGAAAATCTGGTGATCTGAGATAACCTCTCAGGGCTGATTGACTTGGACAGCTAAGGAACAAGTTCTATGTAATTTTCTTCTTGCCATTTTGAGGCTATAGGATGAATTCTCGTGTGATTATTGTAAGCAGGAATGGACTCACACAAAACTTCTCCCACAATGAAAGGGTGTCTGTGTGACTGCCAGTATGTGTAACTCCAGGGAATTAGATCATTACCTTCAAAGTCACCATTAAACCTACAGAAGAAAGACTGGTCAAGGGTTCAAAAGCTTGTGGGAAGCAGAGAAGAGGAACTTAGTGCCTAACAGAATTCATCCCCTGCCTACAGCATGGATGCCCTGAGATCAGACAATCTTTTTATCCATCTCCCTTCCAGTCAGGAGAAATAGTGCATGTAAGTGTAATTTATCCAACCTCCTTCCAGATGAGATGAAATGCACCCTAGATTGCATTTACTGTTTTGACTGATCACTGTTGATCATAAGACACCACAGCTTAGTGCAGCTGCAGACACCTGCAAGGTGGACACATTTAATCCGATGTGCGACAGGCAGACAAACAATGTGATCATGTGAAAACCAGATTCATGGAGATCTTTTTTTAAGGCTAGGGAAGGGAGCTGTAACAGATAATAGACAACGACCCAAACACTAGTTGGAAAGTACAAGCTGAGCAGTATCAATGTTTGGAGGAAGAATTCCCCAAACACAGATGCCTTTTTATCTCCCATATTTTTCAATTTCATGCACTAACTGCTTCCATTTGGAAAAGCCAGAAACAGCAACACAAAAATTCCAGCCCTAAGACTATTCTTGGCAGCCTAACAAGTGAATTCTGCACACCAAGAAGGCCAAATCCTTTAGCACTCAACTGTAGCTTTTGAACCAAGGTCTTGCTCAAGCAAATCTCCCATTGAAGGAGATTACCCTGACTGTAAATCATGTACTAATCTATCAAACCAGAGCATCGGGGCTTGGCCAAGGATATTTGGGAAAGGCGTTTTCAGGAGTTGACTCACATAGTGCTCTGGAATTTGAAATGGTCTGGATTTGGAAGGAGGTGATGTGACCTTTCCTCTTTCCTATCAATCAGCATTATTTCTAAATTACCAGTTCAGCCTGCAGGCATTTCTTAATTTAGAGAGCTACATAAACACAAACGTTAACATCACTTACTGTTCATTTTCATAATACAGTTTGCCGATGGCCCAGGCAATGATGATTGGGCAAGGAATACCTGCAACAGGAAAAAATCAGGAGTTAATCACAACCTGTGGATGGATGGAACAGATGCAGATTCAGATTTGTGAGAATCTTGGTTAATGAACTGGAAGACTCTATATACAAGTGGTCCTATCTTGGTATACTTGAGAAATCACAATTGCTAAGACCTCTTTATGTATCTATAAAAAAAAAAATCATCTCAAAAAGAGAAAACTCTAGTACCAGTAAGAAGGTTAATAAAATTATTACATATACACATATATACCTCTATTTCTGTATAAGTAATCAGAACAATTTGGCTGGCTTGAAGGCAATTTTGGTCCCTTTTAATTTTCCTGCAGAGACATAATATGGAGGTGGGTGTTTAGATTTTTATTTCCCAGGCAGCAAGAAGCTTGGAAACTCACTGGGCTCTTTGAATGAAGCCCATTTTCAAAAATTTCAACAATTTTCTTAGTTGAGTCTTCCCTGTGAAACAGGATTATGAAAAAGAATCTCTGGATATCTTGCAATGTCAGAATTCATTGACTGTTTGCCCTTTCTAAAGGATCCAGCTACTCTTAACTTGTGCTTGCTTTGTGTTAGGCCTTCAGAATCCAGATGGTTTCAGAGGGATTTGCTGGAGCAGGAAACTGGAAATGAGAAAGAGTTAAGTGGAGCTGGCCTTTGGACACAGAACTCCTTGGGGAAAAAGGAACTTCTTCACCCCACATTCCCCAAACACTGGATTGATATCAAAATGGGAGAAGGTAAGTTTCCCCTCTCCATTTCCCCTTTTACCTGTCAATCAGGCAAAACCAAACAACCACTCCAGTTCCATCCCTCATTTCAAATAACAGGTTCACATCCCTCTGAAATCACTGCTACTCTAAGGTGAATTCATGGCTTAGGACCTCTTGTAGGTGTCACCACAACCTCGTATCTCACACTGCCTTTTAACCTCCCATTTGTTGCCTCTTCTGTGGGAAATGGAGGCTTTAAAAAAATGAAGCAGAGTGGAAAGAACCACAACACAGCAGGGAAGGGACTGAAATGGCCATCTTTGCTAAGTGATCCTCTTTAACCTTAGCTCTGATCTCCTGCATCATCACACCCCTTGTGCCTCTTGTGCCCTGCAAGTGACTGTGTGATCTTCCACCTTGTTCACTATTGACTCACAGGGTCTGGTGCACTGCTTCCCTTGTGTTCTTGTTAGGCACAAAGAGAAAAAAAATGGGCCATGTCCTTTCTCCTAGAGGAAAACAACTTCTATTTCCCTGTGAAGTAAAGCACAGGGATTTGAGAATAAGGATAGTAAAAGATCATGTACGGGAAGGCAAAACAGCCAGAAAGCACCCAAAAGGGTGAGAGGAAAGGTGCAGTCATCTCTCACAATTCCAAGATAATCAGAGATTCAGAGAGCTCTGACAGCAGTAGGGAGGGAAAAATACTAGGGACCAAACCAGTCAGGGGGTCTGTGAGAGATGTGTGAGTGGCTGATTTGCCAGTTTGGTGACAGAACTGTAAAATATTAGGAAAAAAAAGAAAAAAAAAAAAAAAAATTCCCCACATAAACATTTTATTTCTACCACACCTCCTCTTTCCTCCTATTTGATTTTCGATTGAATGACAAATTTTGTTTTAAAGGCTGTTTCTGCCCTCAGAACTGCAATTCAATTACTTCTGCTCAATTCTGAAAGGAAGAAGCATTTCTGAACAAACTGTCGTTCCCCTTTCAGAACAGAAAATATTTGTAACTTTTTCCCACCTTCTTTCAACAGAAAAGAACTGCCAAATTCACTTTCGACTGTTTGACCTCAGATTTTGCATTCAAACAAGCTACTCATACGGGGCTTGTCTTGCCAAACCTCTCCTGGCCAAGTCCAAACCATGGATACATAGGTTGGAAAGGACCTCTGAAGGTATCCAATCCAACCTCCTGCTCAAAGCAGAACTATCACCTTGGCCTTGCTGAATTTTCAATACCTCCAGGGTCAGATATTCTCCAGCTTCTACGTAATCTATTCCAGTGGTAAATTTTCTCTTTTCTTATGCAACTGCAATTTGTGATCATTGTCCCTTCTTGTAACATCTGCTATTATCAGGAAGAATTTGGCTCCATCCTCTTTGTCGTTACCCTTCAAATCATTCCTGGTACCTAACAGATCCCTCTTTAATTTTCTTTTTGCCAGATTAAACAAGCTCAGCTCTTCCAGACTCACTCCACAAGTCATGACCTCTAGATGTCCCATCATATTGACAGCCACCTTCTTGGTAATGTCCATTTTTTCCACATCCCTTTTGACCTAAGAGACCCAAAACTGACCACAGTATTCCAAAGGCAGCCTTACTGAAGCTGAGTAGAAAGTATTAGTAACTTCCCCCAGTCTTCTGGCCACTCTCCTAGTGCAGCCCAGTATGTGTTTTACCTTATCCATGATGAGAAGGCACTGATGGCTTATACTCAGCCTGCTTCCACTGCAAGCCCTACATCCTTTCCAGTAGGACTGCTACTCCGACAGTCGGCTCCCAGCCCGTACTGATGGACCAGCTCATGTTGATGCAGACAGGGAAAAGGAGCAGCCTTTGCTCTGGCCCAGGCTGACACAACAGAAGTGAGGTAACGGGCATGCAAGGAGCTATTTTTCTGTCTTGTGTAGCCACAAGGATAATATAAAGATGACACATGGCTCTTTGCTAAAGGAACAAATCCCTCAGCAGTCCAAATGACAGCTGTACAGTTGGACTGGCAGATATTTAGGCTTCTCTTCTAGTCAACTCCTCACTTAGAAGCATCCCTTGAAACTGAGTGAACCACATGGCATGGACAGTGCCTTTTCTGCTTGCTGCTGCATTGAGCAGCAATGTGTAAGGGGGTTTGATCACCGCTTTGCCAATCCAACTGAAAGGGACATGCTATGAACTGCTGCATTCCCAAAATGCTGAGCCTGGGAGCTCTCTTTTCTTAACACCAGGTGCCTGAGGATCTACATGAAGAAGATAAATCCAGCAATAGCCTATTAGCTTTATGTCATAGCCACAGAGAAGAGCGAAACCTGACCTCATGTTGTTCTGACCAAGTTAGGTTTGAATGTCAGGTTTCACCACAGTGGGATTTTAGAAGTTTCTTCTTGCAGCTCTCGCCTTTACCCCTTTAATGCCAGGTACCATGCAACACCATTTTAAACACACGAGCCACTTACACCATCCTATGAAGAGAAAGACCCATTTCCGCAGCTTGTCTGTGGAATAAGTCATCACAATAGCAGTGTGTAAGTAGCAGCCTTCCACAAACATCCAGAAGAAGTTGGTCACCACGAAATAATTGTAGACAGTGGTAATACATCGACACCAGGGCTGGAAAGGAAACAGAAAAGAATATTTTAAAATGATGGTGAGAACATTTAAAAGATTCTTTATTTTGCTATTCCCTTAAAAATTGATCATAGAAATAGTTCATGGGATGCAGATTTATACCTGTGACTTGGAATCACAGTATCTTAGGTGCTGCTGGGAAGTCAGAGCTATGCATGTGACTTTCTGCTGATGCTTGGCTCTGACCACAACATGCAGGACCTCTTGTACCTGAGTGTGTCTGTAAAGTTTACACGCCCTAAGGCACGTCTACACCAGCAGTCTGCGAGCAGTTTTAGAAGCAGCTGGGTGGAAAGAAGACAAGATGAGGCAGGTCATTTGACTACAGATGATCTTTCAGAGAGGGACAGCCATAGCCTATGGTTGTATCCAAGGATGACACAAGAGTCTAAGCATATCTTAGGCACTTGCTGAGCAACGTAGAGAAAATACAACGTACAAGTTAAGATCACAGTCTTCCTTCATTTCCACTGAAGGGAAGGAGCATCACTGACATTTAGAAAAAAAAAAAATTTACTTTAAAGCTATGTTTTTATCAGCTACTTCATCCCCTCTATTCCTGCCATTAGCATTTCAGTCTGTAAGTCACATCAATCCACACACCACCTCTGAATTTTTGCTGTAACTTCAACAGGAATTTTTTGTCAGGCTCGGTGTATCAGTAAAGGCATCTTCTCCTAAGGGCTGTGCAGTGAGAGCACAGCTGTGGAATACACAATTAGCTGTGGAGAGGCAGATGGTAACATCACATCAATAAATCACAAGTAACTGCTGGTGGTAATTTCCATAGCGCTACACACAGAAATCTGGGAACATTTCCTCCTGACCAAGGAGGCATTCAGTGTATTCCCTGAAGCATGACATTAATTACCTATATTAGCTGGTATCACTGATGCCATTTTGGTCTCACCATTCTCCAGCCTTTTAATTAAGTCTACTAAAATATTTGAAACTTTTGACCCTCTGTTAATTTTATTTCAGATTTCCTATGCAGGAGGTATTGATGATCTCGAGGCAGTCAACAGAGCAGCAGATTCACTATCAAACCCAGCAAAATTCCAGGGACTAAGAATTTATTGGCCAAGAAACATAGTTACAAAGTGATAGCTCGTTCATGGGTTGTGACTGCTTCTGTTTATTGAGCTGAATAAAGAGAAGAAATCTTTTGGATGTGTTAAAGTTTTCATTTCTGTATTATTTCATTAAGGCTTGAAATTTAGTTTGGCTTTGTCTTTACAATAGAATTTAAACCCAAAACAACTCAGAAGATGAAACATTTCCCTTTCAAAATTTTGTTTAAACCAAATGAAATTTTCTTTTTTTTTTTTCCCTCCCTTTTGGCCTGAGCAAAAAAAATAAAGCCACAACCCCCCCCCCCCAATTCCTATTTTTGGCTAACACCGGACAAATAAATCACAGAAATCATAGAAATGTCTGGGTTGGAAGGCTCCTCTAGAGGTCATCTCGTCCAACTTCCCTGCTGAGAGCAGGGACATCCTCAACTAGAGCAGGTTGCTCAGAGCCTCATCAAGCCCCACCTTGAATGTCCCCAGGGAAGGGGCCTCAACTACTTCCCTGGGCATCTTGTTCCAGTGTTCTACCACCCTGATGGTAAAGAATTTCTTCCTTACATCTAAGGCTCCATTTGGCTCCATTTCTGATTGACCCCCAAAATAGTAAGACTAAGTTTCCAAAGACTCTAAGTCTCACATTTGATTTTTCAAAGGATTGAGCATGAATTATATTTTTCCCTCTGGCCTCAATCTCAAGTAAATTATCTAATATAATGCCTAGACTCTTGTTCTTCTCTCTCTCAACTGCAACACTTACACAGTTTTTGTCCTCTCCACAGCTGCCCATTTCCACAAGAAATGCCTGGTGTTCCTGTGTCAGAGCTAAGTGGAATTAGCCAGTAGTTTGGGAAGATACTGGGACAGCTACAGACAAATACACATAATGGTGGTGAGATCTCCCTCTGCACTGTTTCCATGGGAAACCAGAGTATAATGAATTTTGAGCAATTCCTTTTGGAATTGTGGATTTATTATTATTGAATAATAAACCCAATTAGCAGAACTCATTAATTTATCCCTTTTCATTTATTTGACTGAGGATTCTCAATTCCCACATGTATCAACCATTATGCTCCAGATACCTTCAACAATTCCCCTTCCTGATTTATTAACTTAAGCACTATAACTTCATGCAAAATATTTCCATGTAGGGTCCTCGATGCTTCTGTAACCACATTATTTAATCTGATCAGCACAGAAGAGATCACATCATTAGCCAGAATAAATGACCTCGCTCCCATTGATTTTGGTGGTGTTATCTGGACTCTGTAAGACCACAACAAAGTTATCACAAAGCTTGTATAAAGCACCTTCCCAAAAAGACTGCAGTGTTCTGCAGAGACCAGACAAGCTAATGAAAACTGATCTGTCCTTATATTTGCAGGTTTATATTTCCCTTGGCACTTTGTGGTCACATTTTAAAAGGCATTTGAGCTCCCGACTCAGACTGGTTTTTTCTAAGTAACTGTAAAAATCTGTATCATGATTCATTGTGCTGTCGTGAGAGTAAATCATGCAGCATAAAACTGTCAACAATAAAGCTCGTGCACCACCATCTCTGTAGTCTGAAAATGTCAGAAACACAAAGCAAACAGTGAATTAATAGACGTCACATCTTCTCAAAGGAGCATCTGATGGAATAATAACAGAGTTATGCACAGACTTCTTTATCTAGGTACTAATGACTTTTCTATTTGTTTTTCCAAAGTATGAGATTAAAGTTCAGATGCCAAATCTTATATCTGAAAAGTTAACCGAGGATGGTGAGAGCCCAGCTGACATTGAACTGAAAGGATATCCAAGTTCCTGTGTGAGTGGAGCATATTGACTGATAGCAGCTATGGATCCAGCTCACAATCCACAGGCACTTTAGTCCCCCTGCTTTCCAAAGACAGAGCGTGTCTGCGTGTGTATGTGCACGTGTGTTTGTAGCACACTTTTTTCTTGATTATGGAGGTAAATACCAGGTGACAGCCCTAAAAGGAGAATACAACACTATAAGAATATCACAAAGGGAAGAGAATATTAAAAAGCCCTGCCAAGGGCCTTGGCAAAAGGACTACTTGCCAAGGAAATGTAGAATTATTCCCTGAGAAAATGAAAAATGCTTTCTCTTTTGAAGTGGATGTTTTTAATCCACTTCAAAATCCTCTGATTGCCGGGGCTACTGGGGGACAAAACAGGGGGAGGACTGATATATAAGGACTGATTTAATGTCTTCACTCAGACAAGCAGCTGCAGTTGGGTGTTACTTGAGTGAACAAGAAATAACATGGAGAGTAAGAGAAATGAGACCACAGTGACATCCTGTATTTCTCAAAAGTGCTCAGTGCCATGCAAAGAAGATGTCCCACTTCTTGCCCCCTTCAGCCTTCCTTTTGGTTTTGTTTTGTTTTAAATTTTGTGAATCTATCTGGTCTATTGAACTGTTTCTGACTCTCAATCATCCATCTGAAAGCTGACTTAGACAGCTATGCCAGCAGAAAACTCCTCCTTGCTTTTCTGATGGCTGGGTTAGTTCTCCACCAGTTTAGGGAGTTCAGTCCCCCAGGTCTCAGTCCTCCCCAGGGGATCAAGAAAAGGAACAGAGCTAGTGCAAAAGAGGCAGCAGGACCTGGAGTGAAGCATTTGTGCCCCTGAGGAATGAGCCATCCCTTTCAGTGACAGGGAGATGCTGCTGGATGCAGCCCATATCACAGAACTTCATCCTCAAGGCCAGCATGGTGAAGAATGGAGCAGGAGAAAAATGGAAATTTTGTAAAAAAACCCCACAAAGACATCAACAGGCAAAAATATGCTTTGTTTTAGGCCCTATTTCTTATTTTCTTGGGAGTCTCACTGACTCTAGGCAGGAAGGTGCCCACTGCTATCAAAGTAACTGACTCAGAGCTTCAAAAGCCAAATCAATTATTTCTGTACCCTGCTCATGGCAGAGTTGCCCTCTGGAATGGATGTTTCCCTGAAGAGCTGCACGGCACTGCAAGACACTGACAAAACAGTTCAAGGACCACCACATTTAATGTCTTGCACAATACCGTGTCTCATGGAATTGTAATTTGGAAACTATCTATTGTCAATGAAGAGAGAAGCTTTTGGGTGGGATTTGTACTTTAAAAACCCCACCCTTTTATATGCAATAGCAAGGAAATAAATGAAAATGTAGCAAATCTGACTTCATTTTCTTTATCTTTTGGATATTACGTGTCACTCTGAGAATGTGGATAGGTGTCCTTTGTAATATTTCTATCAGCTGAAGAAATTCAGCATCCCTGCCAGCCCCCAAACCACATGGCAGAGACGTGCTACCTCCAAGCACTTACTTCATTGCTTTCATGTATGTTGTGATCTATCATTTGAAGCAGAAACCACATCACATTTCTCAGGATGAATGTGGTGATCAGGTTCCAGTGGATAATATTCCGCAGGCATCTGATACTCCTAAACAGGGAAATATATTTAAGCCATTATATTAGTGAATATATAAACATACACATCAATGCCTATACAAAATAAACAAGCTAATTCTGTTCACTTGCAAAATTCCTCATGGTTTATCCCCCTCCATTACCTCTCTTGTACTAAGGAACAGGAGGTATGTCTGTCTAGTCCATGAGGCTGTCTGTAGCTTACATCTTTACCAGCCAAGCATATCTGGGTCCGGTCCCATTCTCTGGCTCTCAGGGTAAATTCTGCAGCCAGTGCCAAAGGCAAAACTTGGATTTTGCAGTGTATTCACAACACAAATAAATGACATTAATATAAAACCTCAACAGAGGGGTGGCCAAATCTGTGCTTCTTTTCCTTGCTATAGACCTTTCTTCTAGAAACCACAGTGTAAGCCACATCCAACAATTTGTCTTGATAACATCAGGAGCTCCACTTGACAAGGATCAATTCAAGTGAAACAGGATCTATTTGGAAAGACTCAGATATTCAAATTGTTATCTCATCCTTGGTTATCATTTTTGCTTCCCTCCATACTTAGAAGAACTAGAATTGATGAGCCTGCAAACATCCAGGCTGTACTGGAGTCATGTTGCACTGTTCTGAAGAACAGAGGAGATTTGGTGACAAATATCAGCGCTGGAGTGGCAAAACTGGAACAGTCTGCATTTGGTTAGTCTCTTGAACAGGCTTGCCTGTGTGAAGTTCAAAGTTTTCAGACCCATTAATGGAATAGGAGACCATGGGCTGCCTGGTTTTCAGTCCTGGGCTTAGCTGGCTGTACCAAACTTTCCTAAACAAGGTAGAGCTGTACCTTCTCCTTCACCAGGAAACATTCATGTCTGGTTTTAGTCCTTCCCCAGCCCCCATTTAGATGCAATGTAAAATATGAACACAATGTAAAATATGAGCTACAGTAAGTTGGGACATGGTGCCATAAACCAAAACAAGGGACATCTTAAATAGTGCTTGCTGCTGAAAACGGCTCCAGGAGGCACCCAGTGCACGATGCTGATGCCAGCAACCAAAGTATCAGTGAAGCTAGAGGGAAAGCTACTCATTACAGATTCAGTCATCTAAGACAAGATCATTTTCATTCTTATTCTTTGTGAGATGGTAAAGGCAGGCAAGTGCCAAGTTGCAGTTTTGCAGTTACAAAGTTTTCAACTTAACTGATTTTTTTGCAGCTAAACACAAACCACTCCAGTTGTTAAAATAATTTCCACTAAGGTTCAAGTAGCCAGTGCATTTCCTATTCTCCATTTGCCATTTCAGCCTCCTTGCTTGCAGATGAAGCTGTCAAATAACACGGGGCAAACCCAAAATGTAGTGTTCTCAAACCTGCTCAGCTGTAACTGTAGCTCATCTGGTGACAGCAAAAAGAGAAGGCACAATCCAGTAACTAACTCTGCTGTTGCCTCAGGTCTTTTCTATGGCAAACAAGCCAGCCTCCTTAATAAAAAACACTGTTTTGTTGTCATAAAACACTCACTGAACTTTCCCTAGGACTCAGTCAGTCAGTCTTAGGGCCAGAAGCAATTTTGTCATGTCCTTCAGCCTCACAAATCTCTCAAAGATTTCACAGCAATTCAGCAAAAAAACCCCAAAACAGTAGAAGACCTCCCACATATGAGATACTGCAACTCACAGAAAGATGCTCAGATGTATAAACCTACTAAGCCAATGGTGAAATAGCTTCTGAGTTTAACAACTCATGCTCCAGGTATGAAATTAGTACTTGCTTTTGAGAGCTTCAGTGACTCATGACTGGAGTCAATTTGGAAAACAAATCTCAAACTGCTCAGATCTTTTCACTTTTATTTAGGCAATAAAACCCCAAAACATTGCTCTCAGTAACCAGTGCTACCGGGGAACATGTCAGAGACACGTCTCACTGAAAATTTCACTTCTATCAAAAGTCAAAGGTTCATAGTTAGGTTTTCAATGAAACTAGGTAGCCAACACCTACTGCCTTTCATGCTGAACCCCAGGAATCCATCTGGATCTGGACAGACTTTAAAATATGCTTTTAAGGTCTGTTCTCTATTGATAGTTCTCCACATAAATGTCCTGCAGCTGCTCTTCATCGAGATGGTTTATTCACTCCCTTCAGGTTAAGGATTAGCAGATGAAGGAAGGAGTTTGAAACACTGCTTCTAGGGGGAGAGGGAGGCAGGGGACTAGAAACTGAGGAAATTCAGGTCAAACTGTAGTTACCAGCATGAAATTAATTGCTTTTGAGGGCTCTAACAACAAAACAGATCCAGCACGCTTGTCACCTGGATGTACTTGACAAAGAGAAGATAAAGGAGTGGGGGGAAAAAAAATCCTTGCTGCATGCCTCTGTTTAGATGTCCTTTAATCATTCCATATGCTGGAACATCACTAGCTCTGTCTGGAAGAAACCTTATTCCCACAAGATTTACAGTGGGACATTGGACTGGCTGCAGAGGCACACAGGATCAAACAAATAATTGTAGACTTTTTTGGTCAGCTCACACAATGAGATTTCCACCAACCCCCCCCCACCCCCCCCCCCCCCCCCCCAGTAGGATTCTATTGATCAAAACCACATTCTCTTCTGTGTCTTAGAATATAAAGACAAACTCACCATCTACTGACTGCATGATCTTTGCTGTCCTTACTATTTAGTTTGCACTGTTTTGTCTTCATTGGCCATCAGTCTGCATCCAGCCACTGATTTTTGTTTGGATTATGAGATGCTTGGGACAGGGGCAAACTTTTAGTAATGTCTGTTCAGGACCCAGAGCAAGAGGCTCTGGTCTGTGTTGGAATCTTCCTGGCTCTATAGATAATTACGATCAAAATTCTCCTTGTTTTCAAAAAGCCAAATGTGCTGAGGGAAGATGGGCTCCTGGTGTAAAATTAAGTAAAGTATAAATGTGACCAGCAGCTTATATTTACCAAAATGAATCTTGAAGCCTTGTCAGATAATGCTTTGGCCATGCAACAGGGACAGCTGGCTCCCATATCCCACTACCTTTAGCAAAAGCCATACTTGGGGTATCAGGAACCTCGCACCATGGCCTCCTTCCCTTTCTGAGACACTCTGTGTGTGGCACAGACGGTAAATAGATGCTTTCACCTGCTAAAAAGCTTCACATCTTTGGGGCTAACAGAGCAATGGAGAAGAGTCTGTAGAGCAAGCATTTTGCTTTTCCAGCTGCAGACTCTTCCCAGTCACGTTCCCCATTACACTGGTGCCTTGGCAAAGCAGCACAAACAGGTGAGGGGCAGGACTGGCTTTTGTGATGTCTGGGCCACTACTCTGCAGTTTGGGTTTTAATGGAAACACCAATATAGCCAGGCTAAGAAGCACACATTCTCAGTGGCTCAGGCGGTGATGTGACCCCAGGCACAGAATAATTTACACCTTTTTGGGGGGTTTTTTGTTTGTTTTATCCCTTTTCTTTTAGTATGAGTCCCAAGTGGAGACTCAAAGTTTGTTTTTGTTCGTAGAGGGCCCAGAGCACATGGTTTCTGATTGTTTCTAGCTACTACCAGCACAGAAATCACAGCAGCAGTAATGCAATTCATAGCCAAGGGCAGCAAGAGCTTGAGAAATAACTGTGTCAGGTTCATACTGAGGAGGGAGAACAGCAAGCTTAATACAGTGGATGGAGGCTGCAGGGCACAGCAGTGGAGGAGTGCAGCTAAATCAATTGATGGAACAAGGGAAAGATCTCTTGCCAGCCACCTGAGAAAGTTGTTCTAATTTACAGGCACTGCTGGTGACTTATTATCACAGTTCATACGGGTAAAGCACCCAGAGGGATACTGACTGAGAGGAGGGTCCCCCCAGATCAGCCACTATTCCCACGAGACTACTCTGCCATGCTCAGGAGCTTACCCTGTGCATAAAGTTTATCTGTGTAGCCAGACTGGAGTCTGATGTGGACTGTGAATGAAGGACAGGTCCCAAACTGGGCAACAAAGCTCGTGAGTAATGAGAGACCTGCAGCACAGCTAATGTTTGGTGAAAGGACAATGCTGACCTTGTCATACTCACTCATCTCAAAGCCTGAGGAATAAACTCCTAATACTTATGGGGGTAATTTGTTATCCACTGGTATTTTCCTGGCTCATGGTAGATGGAAGATAGCTTAAATTTATAAGCCTTAATTTAAATACTCCTGTTGTTCATTAAAATGACCTGGCCCTTTTGAAAACTTTTTAAACACTTAAAACAGTCTTAGATGACAATGAGCTCCACAGTTCCTTTCTTTCTCCTTGATCAGTTATTGCCTTCACTCAATGGAGTGAAAAAGTAAGCCAGTCTGTGCTCCAGAAAGAGGAATAACTGCCCTCACAGGCAGCACTGGAAAGGAATTTGCATCCCATTTTAAGAGGAGGGAGATGGAATTTGAAACACATTGAGCTATATTATAAGTTAGTGAACTGAGCTTTCCTAGAGTCACAGTGATTGGCATGAATTTATTCGCTCACAACTTGAAAGCTAAGAAATCTGGGGTTAGCCTTACCTCAGGAGGGAGATACCACAATATGGAGAGCATAGCAGTGGTAACTTCAGGAAAAATGAGAGCACAGGCATCAGAGAGATACCTACTCAAGATGGTAAAGTCACACAGGAGAGGGGAGAAAAGGCATATGAGGGGACTGGGTGCTGAACTGCTTCAGACACAATTACAGCATCGCTAGGAAGAAATTACAAGACATTTAAAGTCCTCTAGATGAAAAGATCAGATGACAGAAGGTTTCACATTCATCCTCATGTCAGTTGACTTTGTTTATGCCATTTCCACTTGTTTTACAACCCTTAGTGTGGATTGAATGGTGCGGGTATAGCCCAGCTTCCAAAAATAGCAGCACAAATCACCATCCCAGAGAGGCAGAAGGCAGGCACGTCACAACACACCATGGACCAAGGCTCCCATTAAAGGGCCTTTTGCTGTATTTGCTTCCTACCCCAATCCTTTTCAGACAAAAAGTGTTGGTCAAGGCCTTGACTGGACTCTTCTACTAACTCTTCCCTGGTGCAAGGGTCCAAGGATGGAAGGAATAAGTCAACAGGTTGTAATAATTCACTCAGAACAGACTTAAAGATTGAGGCCACAACATAAAGACGTAAGAACTTCCATATGCAGTCAGACCAACGAGCCATGTAGGCTGTGACTCAGTCCCTGGGGATGATCAGTAAAAGACAGTTTGGGAAACAGTATGAGAAGCAAGGGGAGGTAGACTGTTAGTTGTTCCTTGCTCTGAAACTTCTTGCTGCTAGCAGTCAAAAGTTTTAAGAAATTCCTGCTTCAGATACCACATTTAATCACACTAAATCACCATGTTGATGGCCCCAACTCCTCACAGGAGGTACTGAACTCCTTTTGTGGTTTATATTTACTGGGGTCAGGTCATGGCTTATTCTACTAACATGATAGAATGAAGACATCATAAGGTGCTATTCATAGTAAAATAGGATTGTCTACGTTGTTTCCTCTTCCCTGCTTGCCTGTCCCCTTCCAAGGGCTGGATGAGGAGGCGTTTCCTAACAACTACATTCCCTCCTGTCCTTTGAGAGTTGCAGGGAGGTGGGACAGAAAGAGCCTGGAACTGGACAGCAGGAAACCGCTAGTCCCACAAGCTGTGGGAGGAAGCTGGGAGAAGTGGTTGATAGTGTATTTCCAACACATGCTCCTAAAGCAGCCCAGTTCATGCAGCAATTTCACTTCTGGATGTGCCTGAGAGCGGATTTGGGTCCTGAAATATCCCCCTGAAATACAGCAATTAGTATCAGACAGGCACATGCAAGCTGTGTGTGTTCCAATGAATGAAGGAGTGGGCAGAAGGAAAAGGATTTCCTTGAAAAGGAGAGAAAAGAAGGACTTACAACTTCTGAGTTGGAGGGAAAAAAGATACAGCCACTGGAAGCATCTTGATTCTGTAACTGAAAGGGTTTGTTGGCTCCTCAGGATTAGTTAAGAACCAGTGTTTTGCCTGCTATGGAGTGATCTCCAGAAGACTGCTTCTGACCAGGCAAAAGTTTCTGCTGAGGGCCTGCAGCACAAGAGTCCTGCTGCTGTGAGACACTTCCTGCTGGTTGGGGCAGAAAGGTCCTCACGTCAGGCAGGTAGGAAGTTTTGCCAGGAGTCAGTGTTCAGAGTACAGCCACTTGGCCTCAAGGCTAATGACGTGAGGCTTTGGATAGAAGAGTGTAGCAAGTGACACCATGTGTTTATGGGAGAATGAGTTATAAAGTATCTTCTTCTATATTTACAGGAATCCGGGAATAATGGTACAGGAAATTAAATGTGTGTGTTGCAGTGACTTGAGAGTCCCAGACCATGTACCTGGCTGTGCTGGTTCCCAGCACATGGCTCACACTCACTGCATGCACAGAGACCCCCATAAAAGCATTTGCTCCAGCTCTGCAGCAGGTTAGACACAAAAAAGCAATTAAGGTGAAAGCAAACATACTTCTCTTTAGCCTTCCTAATTAGTAAACCAAAGTGGGAAATTACACATAATGACCTTTTCATTTGATTTGAGAACAGACCATGTTTCAAACCCAGACATCACGTATGACTTGTTATCATACCACTGGTGTCCTGAACTGCATGGTGTGGAGGGTGTCATAACCAGGCTTCCATGGTAGGAACAAGAGCAGCAAATGAAAAAAAAAGTAAATCAAAATTCTCCAGCAGTTGGCTGCAGCCTATGTCAGAGGTGGGCAAAAAGAGTTTCTGACTGTTGGTAGAAGAAGCACATTCTGTTGATAATTTCCATCAAATGACTTCAATTGTATCATTGGATAGAGAAAGCAGAGAATTAGAAAATGCATTCTTTTGACTCAGGAAATGCTGAGATTTGAAAAGACAGAAAATCTGATCAACCCTTTCTGTAGACGTGGCCTCATTGATTCAGAAATGGAGAAAGGGTTTCTAAAATAGCATTGGTAAAATTCAAAGTAGCCTTTATGTTGATTCATGGCTTGTTTTTTTTTTCTTTCTCACTCTCTCCATACAGTGGTATTTTTCCTCTGGGATGTGCAAAGCTACTATTTTCTCATTCCAATCATGACACAAACAATTAACATTACCAATCATAATAATGTGCCAGCATGGTCGAAAGCTAGCTGAATTAGTTGAATCATCTGCATGGCTATAATTGCAAATGAGAACTTTATTAAAGATGCTTGGAAAACCTTCTATTAATTCATGTAGTATTCCATTAATAATGAAGTTCAATTGAGACAGCTGTCCCAAAGTCTGTCTGAAAACACTTGGCAGGAGAAATCTGAGAGCGCTTTGCTGGAGTCTTTCCCATTCCGTGACTGTTGAACAAGCAGGAAGGGGAATCATGGATGAAATTTAAAAAAAAATATATTTTTTTTCCCCTTTAATCTTTTCTAGGGCAGGCAAAGCTCATGGCTAAGCCACAAATGGCGTGGAGTGGGAAGAACACCTAACAGCAAGTTATTTCCCAGGCTCTGGGCCTATTTGCTTTCAACCACATGGAGGACTCCCCTGAGGTCTTCATGGTTTCCCCTGAGTGCTCATGTTCATTTAGAGCATATATTCTGGTACTCCTAATGCTTACAGATGGGAAAAGCAGCTGGAGAGGTTGGCAGGGAAAAAGAGCTTCTTGGTGGCAGTTGCTTGGGGAAACACAAATATTCCCACAGGCAATGTAAGGCGCAGTTGCAAGGGAAGAATGAAAACCTGGAAGTGAACAACAGCTTTGTTATGAGGCCAGGGGTGAAATGCTCAGGTGAAGAGTAGCAGCAGCTTCCATTAGTGTTTAGGATGTGCATAAACCCTAAAAATAAACCCATTGTGGAAACATCTGTGCTCCACTAAGCCTTTTCCAAAACTTCTTTCTCCTGCTTTCAAGCCAATTTTTAATCACAGGACATGGGGCACTCTGCCTGCTTTAGACACAAAGGCTCAAAGCACTGATGTGTTGGAGGGATGCAGCCAACATAACACAGAACAGGACCGCAGGCAGGACCAGCCTGACTCCGTTCACTGTCACCTTTTGTGCCCAGCACCATCTACTTGTGTTTCATGGTGAACAGGGGACAAAAATGGCTCTTTGCAAACTATCCATGAGCCTGCTGACAATGACCACTATGGACAACTCCAGACCAATACATCAGCTTTGCTCCTGGCCAGTGTACAGAGAGAAACGTGGTTAAATGTGGGCTAAATGATACCCACTCACTGGCTACTCCACTCTAAGAATACGGCTCCAATCTTGACTGTGCAATCAGCTCTTCCACCAAAGAAAACTCCTCTTTTATTTCCACAGGAACACCAAAGTCAGACAGGGATGACTTAGCTTAGTACAGCGTGTGCTTGTGGTTTAGCTGGATTAAAAAAAACAAAACAAAACAAAACAAGCTGCAGGCATCTGCTCTAATTTTGCTTTGCTAAATGGAGGTCGGGTGTCAGTTAATTTTGAACCAAACAGGAAACAGGGCTCTAAAGGATCTTTTTAGCAGAAGCTACCTTGCAGTTCAGGTTTTAGCACCCCATAATAAACAGTTTTAGCATAGCAGGGGCATGGTACATGGCTACAACCCTCTGAGGTTTATCTAAGATGTTGCCCTGTCGACAGAGGTTGTAGTTACCAGTCCAGACTTTGCGAGGGTGAACGTCTCCTGTGAAGAGTGACCACTGTAGCTGGATTAGATTTAGGACTTCAGATGCCAGACACTGAGGGCTAATAGTTGTTGATCTGGCTTTGCAGCTACTGTTTGGGAAATTTAAGAGTGCACAGCGTGTCCTCATTCATAATCCCCTTGGGGGATTATACAAAAAAATATCTGAAAGAAAATTAATTTAAATGACCAGCTAGGGAATTCAGGGGTTACGTTTTTTCGCTTTACTACAATTACACAATTAGCAGTGTTTGTTTATTAAATTGTCTACCTTTGCAGATACTGTGTGGATAAACCAAGGAGAAAAGTCTGATGCACTGATGCTTCACTTCAGCCTCTATCATTCTATGATTCTATGTTCTCCACTGAAACATGGTGTGAAATATTTAACTATTTTGGAGTATCTGGGCAGGAATTCAGAAAAGCCCATGTAGGATCATTCATAGCCTTCTCCTTCCAAATATTCCTTCCTCTGCTCAATCTCAATTCATTAGCTTCATGGTGATCTTTGTGCAGGGGGAAATGATTTTAGTGGTGAAACCACCTCCACGGGCACCTCCCCAAGGAAGCTGCTGCTTCCATAGCGTGCAGAGGCTGTCCACATGCTAGTGGGAGTGTGCACACCCTGTGTAGGGGTGACACAAAACAGGGATTTTCCACTTCTCTCATGTTTTCCTTGACAGAGTAATTAATGTGAAGCTGCAGTATTCATCTTTTAGATTAGACAGAAGAGAAGGTGGCTGGGTGCTGAACAGCTCCAGCAGAGTTAGTGAGGGATGTAGATGGGCAGTTCCCTGGGTGCAAACTGAAATTGAACCATTTAGTACTTGAGCACCTGCAGGTGCATTTGTAGCAGATAACTCTTAAACATCTAGGCTTGAAAACATCTCCAATTCTCTTTCCCAGAGATGACTCAGGACATGCTCTTTTTTTGAAGTAAATTGCACTGAAAAGGCATGATTCATATCTAAACCATAAAGACAAAACTTTGCTTTCTTCCTTGCTCTGGAGCCTTGGAAAAATTGCAAGGCTTGCTCCACTGTTCCCCAAATCACTCCATTGTCATCAAAAGGAGAACAGAGCACAGACAAGTTTTAGGTAGTCAGTCAACACAGATCCAGTCTTAAACAGCAGTTCTGTTACAGAATTTAAACAAGATAGTGTCCATCTCTAAAAACAGTGCCTGATGGCCAAAACCTTGACATCAATAGAAATACCACTAGAAGCCTATTTCAAGCCCAAAATAAGAAGTGGCCTCTTGATCCTCCAAACTTCAGGTTAAGAAAGTCATTAAGTCCTTCATAAATTCCTGAAACTCTAATTTAAGTCCAAGTTAATTTTTTTCCTCCACTGCATTGCTCCTGGACCCTTCTGCTCTGTGGGTTGGAAACCATCCTCTAATACCCACTCACAAGTCCTATCTGTAAAGCGCCTATACCCAGTTCTTCATGCACTGACCTTGTCCTTGACTGTAAGTAGCTCTTCAGTTTCTAATATTTATCCAACAGTGATGTATTTATAGGCAGCAACAATACTCCTTGCCAGCTTTCATACTGCTAGGCTGCAGTACCACTGTTTCAGATGCAGCTTATGAAAGCTTCCACATTTTATGACTGTAAGTCTCTGGGTACACTTTAGTGGCTAGAACTATTCCAGGACTTCATGAAGACTCTGCTCTCCTCTGTGGCTTCTGCCTTAGGTAGGTTCTACACAAAGAGTCTAAATAACAAGTCATGAAGATACGAGATGAGAGGAGGGTGAGTAAAGGCAGTAGGCAGGAAAGACATTGTCCTGGGGTTAATCAGAAGGAAAAGTGTTTCTGTCTTTTATCTAAGTTTGTGAGGTGAGACACTTCACATGGTTTCAGGCAGGATGGACACTTGAGATGTTTCATATTCAAAGAAGACCATCTCACTGCATATCTCCTTATTTACAGAGCCCCATGGTTTTCATTCCTGTCTCGCTTGGAGAACTTTACTATGGGCTATTACAGGGTGGGACAGAGTGCTGCCTCCAGACCTACAGCCATCGCATCCACTGGACACATGCTCTGCACTTACCAGTGTTTATGATGAAGTTTAAAAAATGCCATGTGCCTGAATCACTGTTTAAGGCTTTGCTATTCTAACTGGCAGATAGGCTAGGTGGAAAGCCAGGAGATGAAGTGGAAAACAGAGCACTGACATGAACTCATAAATTCAGTTAGTTGATGCCCTGTCCTGGGACCTGCTTTTTTCCCCATTCCATGACAGAAAGGGACCTATGGGAGGACTGTGCCTTAGATCTGGAGTCTGCTCTACTCTAATCACATCAGATACCACATGACTTTTAAGTGCAAACCAGTTCTAATTGTGCAGATCATCTATCCACTTGATACATCCTCAGTACTGAGCTCTGATGGTGTCAGATCACTTCGCTCTCTGAAACTTGCTCTGTATGGATGCTCTACATTCTGTACAGGTTTCTACAAATCATTTTATTAAACTCTTTCCTTCATACTAACACAGCCCTGCAGCAGCAGTCTCACCAACTGAACACCAGGCTGAAGATCAAGAGGCAGTTCAAAGGATCTTGAAACAGAAGGAAAAAGGAAAGTAGAGCTTCCTCTCCTAAACCCTAGGAGATGGCTAGGGGTAAAAAAAAAACCCAACAGAAAAATGGAAAAAAATATGACTGTTGTTTCAAGAAAAAATGTTTCAGCCTTCTGGGAGAAAAAATATGTGATATTTAGGAAATCTGGCTGTAATCACAAGAAAGAAAGGGGGGGCTGCCTCAAGCTTATGAGAAAGAAACCCCAACAAATAGGATGTTTTAAAGGGGAAATAGAAAGAGATAAATTTAGGGGCAACAGGAAAGCAAAGTTTCCTTCAAACCTCAATTTACTTTCACTACAACAATAGTAATGACAAAAGACATTATGCCAATGTTTGTGGGTTTGATGTTTCTTTAAAGCTGCCTTTACCCAGCAACCTGTGCAGAAGGACATGTCATTTTTAATCTTCAGCCTGTCTTCCTTTCAGCACCATCCTTCTTTATTGGATTCAAAACTCAGCAGGGACTTAGATGCTTCCCAGAACCAATGCCTGTCTTCCCGTACTTGTTTTTTCGGTCACTACTGCACATACAAAACATCTTCTGATTGAATCCAGTCAGGTCACTGCTGGCCATTGTCAGCACATTGTGCAATAGCAAGTGAGGAGTTCTACAAAGGACTCCACCTCAGGGGCTGGTTTAACAGCACACCAACGAGGAAAAAGACAGGACACAGCAATTTGGGTTTCTGCATTATCAGCAGCAGTAAAGGAAAAACAAAATTCCAAAGAAGTGTTTTAATCCTTTTTTTTTTTTCCCTTCAGCTTGATTGATATTACTGATACCAGGATTTCTCCTGTGGAAAATTTGTGCTTTACTGGTGTGAAAATGTGATTATGTGGGATGATGAGAGCTGTGTCAGTGGGAACTGCCTGTGTGCACCTGAGGGATGGATCAAATCTTTACTATTGATGAGAACACAGACTGTGACATTCACAGTAGTGCAGATACATTGAACAATGCCCTGGGAAAAATCTCTCCAGATCTTGCATTGGAGATCAGCACATTTGGTTTATGCACAAGTTTCTCATTTTTCCTTCTCAGCATATATATATATATATTTATTTGTATACTTGTTTTGTTTTGCATTGTAAAGACAGCATGGTTCTCACACTTTTAAGACCTCCTTAGACCTTTAGGCTTTGGGGAACTATCCTCAATTTATACCATTAGGAGCTATCTCATTGACTCCCTGCCAACAAAAATCAAGCCCTCTCTTATAAGGTGGGCTTCATTTTTTATTATTTAGGTGGCAAATGAAATGTTTACTGGCATATTTTTCACTGCACAGCTAAGAAAGGATTATTTCATATGTGACAAAACTGGTGAAAACATGGAACAGGTCTTCACGGTAAAAGGGAGTCCCTGTCTGAGTTCTCCCTTCCCAGTTGTGTTGGGGTCTCCTGGCAACACAACCACAGATGGCAGATCATTTCATTACTTGCTGCCACATCTGAGATTTTTGACCCTCAATACATCTTTCAGTGCACAGTTCCTAAGAGATTAGGAGAGCAGAACATTTCTGCTGGCATGGAGGGTGCGTTGTGAATGGAGGACAGAGGGTTGCATAAGGAACTGAGGAAGACAGGAACTGATGACAAGCTGACACGGGATAGATTGGGAAAAATATGGACCAGATCCAGTACTTTTGCCTACCCACTTCAGCACAACTACAGACTAAGCTTCCCATCAATGCAGCAGCTACTGGCCTGAGGAAACAACAGTAATAGTGAAGGTCATCTCCAAAAGCCCAACACCTACCTCACTAGCTGATCACCAAACCAATACTCTTTGCCATGCTAACCAGATATGAAACCTGCTCTTAAAACTTCCAGTGTGAGAGACCCCACAGCCTTCCTAGCAGTGATGCTGAATTCCAGCAGATGTGCTCCATTCTCTTCCTTCAGACAGGACTGTCTAAGTTTCCATCTGCACTGGCAGAACAAAGGAAAATCAAGCAGGTGATGGGTGAGAAGCCTAAAAATATGGACCAGTTGTACAACTTGAGCTCTCCTCCATCTTCATTCTCAGCAGGCACTCTCGGAGTGAGGCAGATGGGCGAGTGGGGCAGGAATAAAGAACTGATAGATTTTTACTTTGGACCAAGATGTGAGACTATCAGAACTAGCCTTCAGGGTATTCTGTTGGCCAGGAATTATGTAAATTGTCTAATTTCACTCAACTATTAGATGCCTTCTTCCAGCCAAACCAAACCAAAGTAAAAAAAAACCTCCCAATAATAGGACTCAATTATCAAAACTGATTTGTTCTTCAGATGCTTTGAAGAGGTAAGTGTGATGAAGATGTGCATAGCCTAGAAATTGTATAGGAGAAATCAGTAATGCAGCATGAATCTGGTCTGCCTTCCCTGGAGCACCTTTAGAACTTTTGAAAACTACAGACACTGAGGTAGCTTGTGCTGGTTAACACTGGCTGGACATTAGTTATTTTTTGCATGGTACAGTGGGAAATTGAAAAGATGGACTATCTCAATTCACAGCATGTACAGGGAATTACTTAACTGCTGCAGTCATTTTTAATGCTGAAGCTGACCACAAAATTTAAATCTTAAAGTCAAAGTTTAAATACCAGAAGAACAATTTAAAAGAGAACAGGTAGGCCACTTCTGTGTTAGAAGCTGGATACATTTATACCATATTACCTCATTGGTTTTGTGATACTTACTTGAGCACTTATAAAAGATTCAACATCAAAGCAGGGAACATAGTTACAATGAATAATTTGTATTCATTATTCAGTGTAAACTAATTCAGGTCTCCAAGCACTATGAGAAACAGCATTACATGCACAGTGAAAAGGTTGGAATGGAAGTTTAAGTATTGCTACTGAAAGTTTTAAGCTTTTTCTTCTTCCCATTAGCATAGATTATTCTGTTTATAGATGCTGGAGTGAAAGAAGATTCCTATTGTTAATAAGAAAGACCCTCCTGTTAGCAATCCTCAAGAGGAAGACTTAGCATAAGACTTTGTAGGGATTCTCCACTCTAGGAAAGCAGAATTTTTTTTCACTTAGGTCACCGTCTATCATCATGTTGTAGTCTGGGGGGGGTGGGGTGGTGGTGTCGTCCTCCACCAGTCTCTTCTCTGCTACTAGTGTAAGGTTTTTCTCAAGAATTATCATTGCCTAGCACTTAGTGTAGTTGGTTCTAAGTTCAGGTTGAACACTTGAGAAAAGACAGCACCACTGGTCCAGAAATACCAGTCAGGTGACCCAACCAGTAAGACAGAAATGCCCAACCAGGCGGCTCCTATTAAAATATATACCCGTGATGCAGGCTGTATACATATAATACATGAAATGAGTGATGCACATCTACCTACTGCATTCCACTGATTCCTTCTGTCCTGTCCTTTCTCTTCTACCTGTAGCTCTAACTCATCTTTACAGACTGTCTTTCACTGATATATCCATTTGACCTGACAAAGCCCTTTTTGTACCACTGAACCAGGGAAGGGAAGCGTTTCTATGCAGTTTCAGTGATTTGCATTCATCATTTCATGAGCGCTGGTGGGGATAAAGCTCTTCCAAAGATGTTTCTCTTGTTATTTAAGAAAACTTCTAAGTTCTTTAATGGAGGAAAAATTGAAATTAACCCAAAGCAAAATAGGAAGAGTTCATTCTATCTCCTTTGGTCTAGACCTGGGTATTACCTGTCGGGAAATGCAAAATGCCTCATGTTATCATGCACTGCCTTATTAAAAAAGAAAGAAAACTTGCCCCCAAAACTTACAGCTTGACACCCTCAAATCCCAGCTTCCCTTAATGAAGCACTCTCTGCTCCCTGATTTTTTTTCTGCATCAATAAGTCATGTACAGCTCTCTTCCTGAACACAAACAGGCTTCAGTTCCTATGCACAGAAGCCACAGTTATGGCTCATCCAACGCACCAGGCAATGAAACCATGTACGTGCCTGGGAGTGGAAAAGCCACAACCATTTCTCAAGACCATACACAACCTGGACAGTGTTATTAGAGGGCTTGAGTAACCCTGCAAGTGTCACACACCCAACCAAGTTAGAAGCATGCAAACAGATTACTCACCTCAAGCACAAGAAAAGCATAAAGGCAACTATAAGGGCCCCTACTGATATACAGTGCCCCAGGTAGTTTATGATGAGAGCAATCTTGTAATGGAGCGCATACTTCCTCTGGAGGTAAAGAGATAACATGATTAAATCAGCATGACTCTCTAAGCACTGACATTAAGGAACAGTTAATCAGTTTAGGAAACAGTAATTACTTTTCTCGACTTTAAAATGATATAATAGGTCCTGGGCTGATGCCTATGTATAAACCAAATATGCTGCTCAGGCACAGAAGTACAGGCTTGGTTTTATTTCAGTTTGGGATTTGTTCATAGGTTCTTGGAAATCTCAGCAAAAAAAAAAGGTTTATTTTCCCCCCTTTTTCCTACAATTACCTCAGGATTTCTTATTTTCATCATTAGGCTATTTAAAAACTTTATTGTTGTAGGGTGACAAAGCTACTGAAGACACATCTACTCACAGTTTTGGAAGTTAGAAAACATTATTGTGTTAGGAAATGGCATGGTCCTAATGAGCCATGTTATGCTACTTCCCTACTCAGATGTTTTGCTTTTTATACAAAAATGAATCAGTTGTCAATAAGAATAAATAATAAGCCCTTTCCATACAGGCAGATTTTTCTCTGCAAGCTGTAATCCTTAGCTTTCAAATTGAGGGCAGAATCAATGCAGCCTGAAAGAGATGGAATCTGGTGGTGTCCTTTCAGTTTTTAGAGAGCCTGAAGAACCAGAGATCCTGATGTTTTTAGCAGCGACCCACGTATGTGGTGAAACTTAAACGTATTAGTATCTATTTCCTAGGGTGCTGGGGAGATTATTGGTCAGTTCTTGATCCTGCAAACAAAATATTAAGTACAAAAGTGTTCCCACCTAAATCAGTGAATTAGTGATGTGACCAAAATTTGACCATGAAGTAACAGGAACAGTCTTTATTGGTGGCTGCTGCTGGTTTTAGAGAGAAGAGAAGCATCTCCTCTCTTTGCCTGATGGACAGGAAGATGTAGAAAAGCACTGTACAGATAAATAGTGAAGCTAGTTAAAAACTGAGAGTTTTGCTACTTAAAAATTAAATCCTCTGAAAAATTATGATTACTTATTAGTTTGGCATTTGTTTCTTTTCAGGTTAAGATCTTTCCTCACTTTGGGAAACTGTCTTCCTTCAGAAGAATGAGACCTTTGTAAACTAACCACCTAAATTTCCTCTCTTGTGATAGAAATATAAAAGTAAAATCCTATGAATGGCATCAGTTTTCTAATTTTGGTCAAAATTCCTTTGTTACTTTTTTTAAATTTTTTTTAAACTATTTCCCTTAACATTTTATTCCAGTCAAAGGAATTTATCAGTGAATGAATGTTTGGATGAAACTACAACCAGCAGCTGTAGCTAATCTGCTCCATTGTTCTGTGAAGATAGCATCTCCCAGCACTTTGCCAGAGATCCAGTGAGTGCTCCTGGAATCAGTTTTTGTGATGAAACCTGCCTGTATCTTCAGCACAAGGAGTAATGTGCTGTTTCTGGACAGAACTCAACCATGTAAGGTATTTTTAAGTCTATTATAAAATCCCTAAAATAAACTTCTCTATGTGGCAGGCCCATTTTCTGAATAGCCTCGAGGAGAATAAAAAAAACCCCAAACAACCAAAACAAACCTACAAGACCTGAATTCCACACCGAGTTTTATTTATCCTTAAGTCACAGGGACACCTAAAGGGGAAGAAAACACACTTGACCTGATGTGCCTACCTGAAATGCAATGTTGTAGTGTTCAGCTGATGTCCTAGCAAAGTGCCCTGCTTGTTTACTTTCCTGTTTGATTCATAGAATCATAGACTATCTCAGGTTGGAAGGGATCCATAAGGATCACGGAGTCCAAGTCGCTGCTCCTGGCAGTACTACCTCAAGCTAAACCATATGACTGAGAGTGTTGTCTAGAATTGCTCATGTAGTCCTAGAAGTCTGAAAGGTGACATTTTTTCTCCCAGGCCAAGGATTGTGCTCTTTGAATCCGACCCTTCAGCTCCCTATTTCAACACACAAATTTTAAGAAGGTTTGGGTTTTTTTCATGAGAAAATTAATAGTAAAGAAAGATAACTAAGCTCCTTTTTCATGTCTTGATGCTGAAAGAAAAACAGGCACGACTTTTATTTTTTCTGTTGCTGACACTAACAAGGTTTCCTGAAGGCAAATTCAAACAATGTAGAAACAAGAACTGCCTCGGTGCTGATGAAAAACTAAGCTGAAAGTGTGGCAAGATCACTTTCCACCAGCCTACATGCAATCTGCATCTCTGGTAGGACTGGAGACAACACCTTCAGGGTTGAAAAACACAAGCCCAGAATCAGTCATTGTTGGCTAAAGCTCAGTTCACGTAAAGTACTTGTGTAACTGTTTCACGCTCTTGAAGACTGATACATTAGAATGGTAACAACCTTCTACTGCTACCCAATATTCCTCTGCTTCAAGGAAGATGTTTCACTTGACTACAATGCAGATTTAAATCCTATTCAGGCTTAGGAGGAGTGTTGTTCCATGACAAAGGAGATAGAAAAGGAGCAGGTCTGGGCACTCTTCTAGCCTTGCTCTCCAGACCACAGCAGGTCATATCACCAGAGTCCTCTTCCAGGCCATATCTTACATGTGACAATCACGTTCCATCAGACAGTGAAGAGTTATTTCCAGCCAGCTTCTACTGGGTAAACTGAAGAAGCACAGCTTTATGTCTTTACCTGTACCAGCTTTGTAAATCTAAGGCACACTGGGCTCCCTGCAGCCAGATTTCAGGCTAATGATGGAATCATTCTGTCCACGGGACTTTTACCTTTGCTTTAGCTAAACTGTTCAAACAAAACCAGCTAATGAGTTGAACTAATGACAATACTCTTAGCTCTAGGGATGACATGGATCTTTCTCCCTCTCACACAACTTCCTGACATATCCTGCCAGTATGCCCAGCACACATCTTCCCGTGAGGCTCTGCAGTCCATTCCTCGCTCAGTGGCTTTAGTTTTCTTCCTGTTGCCAGGATGATCTCGTTACCAGCACAGTTTAGACACACTGTATCTCCTCTCTGAAGACTTTCAGAAGCAACTGGGAAGTATATTTGTCATCCAAGATGCCTCTGAGTTCACTGTTTTCCCATTCTGAGCCAGCTGGAAGCTGGGTAGCTGTGACTGTGCTCCCAAGAAGGATACATTAAGTTAAGCCCAGCATGGTGCTAACTCAGCTACACAGCTTGAAGCCACCTCAAAACATGAGCAGAACCAAATTCATATCCAGCTGCCACAGGCCACATAGACAACACTAAAGTTCCTAATTTATAGCTCTTTTTGGAAGCTGATGTGGTTTTTTTTGCTGTCTGAGACTCTCATTTGTCTTCTAAGAGCATGGATTTGTGCCCAATGAAGCAAAGGCCCCTTTGACACAGGAGCTTGTAGGCTGAGTGGAAGCCTTCCATTTGCCAACAAACAGCCAGCTGGATCAAAATGATTTCTGTACCCAATTCCTGAGCCTGGAGAAGGAACTGATTGATTGTTCAGAGGATGGATTCAGTCTGACAATAGGACACATGTACTTGGGTATCTACCCAACATCTGAAGCAATATTTGAAGCAAGAGCTAGAAACAGTTATGCGCACGCAGGGATCTATTGTCCCTTGAAGTGGACTCAGGAGACAGTGTTACCTAATTGGTCCTGGTGACTGACCTGCAATTGCTGCTGCTGCTGAAGGACACAGGTATTCCAGAAGGCAGGAGGCACACCTGCCAGATGCATGGAGACACACTGGGGCTTTTTAAACTATGCCACACAGGCAACTAGAACCCATCCCAAGAGGGAATCTAGGAGCCAAGCAGTCCCAGAGCACAGTTTTATCAGCTACTGCCACAGGTCTTGACCCCAGAAAAAGCAATGATGTGCTAATGTCAGCCAGTGAATGTCTGTTATGGGAGCTTAAACCCCCTAAGGCTGACCCACAGTCAAAAAACCCCCTAAAATTTCCCTTGCTACATTACCAACACTGTCACAAAGCCATGGGGTTGATCTTGAAAAGTCCTGTTCCTGTCCCGTGTCTCAACTGCTGCATTTGAAGTCAAACTATGTAATTCATTAATGCTCTGGCCGTGAGTGGCCAAGCTTGAAAGAAGTGTTGCTTTCTGTGTTAAAACCAAACCCAAAACACAGGGCGTAAATCCTGGCTGATGGTCAGCATCTGCTGGGATCAGTCAATAACTAACAATAGACCCACACGTGTGCTTGCATCTCACCTTTAATCAAACTGGAGGATTATGAAAATCCATAAGGATTTCTCTTCTTTCTTTTCCTTTTTTTTCTGTCTTTTTTCTCTTTTTGAGATCACAAAGCAACCTGAGTATTCAGCTGTAACACTGCACATGATGCAGAGATTTCAAAAATATTCCCAAATATTAATATCTGCAAAGCTTGTTGCAAATCTTTGAAGATCTAATAAATGAGTTTTTAAGCTTTTGCAAACAAGGGTGGGGGAACATCTGCACTTTCATCTGTTTAAGGAACACGCTATTTAAGATGTTTTAAGCTATCACCATAGCTGCAAAGTTTTTAAAAGCAAAAACAGAGCAAAGGAAATAATCCTGTCCTTAAGTCACAACACTTCTGCAACCTCTTCAAACAAAACTCCTCTGTATTTGCCTTGTGCAGAGATAGCAACTGTTGAAGTTATGTGGACAAACACATCAAGAGTGTCATTAAAATGCAGCAGCAGTGTTTTCCTGAGCTGGTCCAGCAGACCATCTTAGGTTTCCTACACCAGCTAAACCACATCAAAGATTTTGAGCCCTTGCCCAGCTCTGTTCCCCATTCCCTACATCAGCACTGGCTGCTACACACCCCCCTCTTGCTCATTTTTAAGAGGATGGTTTCACTGATGTGCAAATCTGCAGATCAGTCAGTGATGGTCTGCTACCATGGTCTGCTGTCTCCCTCATCTCTGGCCATGCTTTCATGCCCCTGGCTTGTGCTGGTCCCAGCACTCCTGCAAGAATGCACTAAGATGGTTTAGGGAACTGAATTACCTGAAAAAAATGACCCAGCAAAAAGTTAGGTTTTCATTTGAAATGGGAAAGAAATGTAAGGAGGGGCTGCACTGGAGTGATCCCAGCTTAGATTGGTTTAAATCACCATGGGAGCCTCTCCAACTGTGCTAGAGCACCTTGAACGTGTGTCCGTCCCTCCGGATGGCAGTCACATCCTGCTACAGTTTTTCTTGCTTTCTAGAAGCCTCTAACAAAAGGGGGTGTGTAGGAGTGGGCTACCAGCAAACGGCCCAGGCAAGGGGTAAGAGCAGGCACCCCTCAGCAGCTGGTGTGCAGTCACCTGTTTTCTGATTCCCCTCTCAAAGCCCATGTTCAGCAACAATGTGGATCTTACAGGATGGATGCTGGGCTACAGACAAAGCATATCATGATCCTCTTGGGTACAGCACTAGTCCAGGTAGTTCCCGAGCACTAAAACTGGATGAGTTCTACAAGCAGCTCTCAGCAGGTGAGACCCCATCTTCCTCCTCTCTGTTTGCAACTGGCATGGCACAACCCCAGTGGTGGAATGAACCCCAAAACACAAAGAGGCCTGAGCTGCTGGGTTTCACCCTGGATCTCAAAGGGAAAGGTCATCCCTGGCAGAGAGACAGAACAAAGCCTCTGTGTGCTTGTGAAACACTGCAGCACTCAAAACAGGGGGAAGAGAAAGAGAATGTGGCATGAAAGGCTTGAAGGTTTAAACTGCGTGAGGGTCAATGTCTGTGATGCCTCCAAGAAAAGCTGAGACATTTGACAATAAAAGGACTTTGCATAATTGCTTGCAGCATTTCTGAAGGAGCTTAGCCCCATATGCTAATTTCATTCTGTAAACTCCTATATAATGCAAGACTGGTTCAATCTTTTAATGACAGCTGGGACCCGAGTCTGCTTTTTATGTATTTTTCTGTTGCTGCCCCTTTACATGTTTGCTAAAGGGAAAATGACATGGAGATCTGGAAAGGCCAGGTGCTGATGAGACCTCAGAACTGACAGGTACAGGGTAGAATCAGCTGGTGAAAGCTTATTTTTCAGTGCCAAAGAAGCTTTTGGTCTTATTGTTATTATTACTAACATTTACTGTAGCAGCTGTAGGCTCTGAACAAAGCTAGGAAGGATCTGCATAAACATATATCATCTGGCAGAGAGTGTAATAAAGCATCCTTTTTTAAAAACCATGTGAGTAGGGGATATGGAGACAGGATAAGTGATTTGCCTGAGTGTACAGGGAGGATTTGTTGCAGAGACAGAAAGGGAATCTGTTGCAGAAGTCCCAAATTAGTATGTTACACTTAAGCTTAGCTGAGAAATGTCCCTGAGAAGAATGAAGAGAAAAATACAGACCTTGTCATCCAGAATAGGTTCACACTGAGAGTAGTTTATCTTGGAAGCCCATGTCCCATTGCCCAGGCATTCTCTGTAGGCATTTCCTGGTATGGACCAAAATAAAAGAGAGTTGAATGCTCTGTGCTGGACTTTAAACAGACTAATAATTTCACAGATTTAAGGAAAAAATAACAGAAGAGATTATTCACAAGGCAAATCAACTTTTTACACTTCCATGAGGATCAGAAAGTCCTCATGAGGAGAAATAAAGGATATAAACAAATCTAGAGACAACAACTATTTAAAGACACTTATTGATAATATTTTCTTACAGAACATGGGTTCAGAAGACAGCAAAGGTATGAGAAGAATAGTGCAAGACAAATCTTAATGTTAGTATAGTACAGAATCATAGCATCATAGAATCATTTTGGTTGGAAGAGATCTTTAAGTCCAACTGTTAACCCAGCACTAGCAGGTCACACTAAACCATGTCCCTCAGCACCACATCTACATGGCTTTTAAATCCCTCCAGGGTTGGTGACTCCACCACTGCCATGGACAGCCTGGGCCAGGCCTTGACAACCCTTCTAGTGGAGAAGTTTTTCCTCATGTCCAACCTAAACCTCCCCGGTGCAACTCGAGGCTGTCCTGTCACTTGATATCTGCAAGAAGAGACCAACTCCAACCTCCTTCCAGAGAACTGTCGAGAGTGAGAAGGTCTCCCTTGAGCCTCCTTTTCTCCAGGCTAAACAACCCCAGTTCCCTCAACTGCTCCTTGCAAGACTTGTGCTCTAGAGCCTTCACCAGCTTAGCTGCCCTTCTTTAGGACATGCTCCAGCAAATCCATTTCAGTCGTATTTCAGTACAGTTTTATTTTTAAAGCAGGTAAATGATGTATTCAAAACTGGGAAGAAAGGTTGAAATCTTTAGTATTCCACCTAGGCAAATGGTATGTGTATGGTAAACTTACTAGTTTATTAAACTTAGTGGGTTTTTTAGGTGGCAAACTCCCCTCCCATTTATCCTATTGTAAACTAGAAGAAACATTTCTGGAGATACTGATTTTCTAGAGTCTCCCTGTGTAACAACATTATTGGTAAAACTTCTGCAAAGAACCTGGAAAAGGAGCAAGATAATGATCTCCCAACCCTGGGGCAGGAGGGCTGGGGAGGCTGCGTAAGAATCTCTCTGAACAGGTTTCTGAAACACGTACACTTTGGTTAGGTTGTATTCACCCATCCTCTGTTAAAAGGAAAGCACGTCTGATTTCTTACCCCAGGTGCCAGTTCTCCCAAAATGTCAGTGAAAATCATGAGCTGCTTTCCTGAAGCAGAGACATTTCACGTCCAATTACAATGTCACCCTGAGGAGCTTTGGGAACTGTGTGTTTTATTGGGGGTGAGGAGGGGAGTTCAACTTCTGGCAAGAACTCCTCTTCATCCCAAGGAACTCGGAGAGAAAACTATTCAGTTTTGCTGCACAAACAACTTTCCTCCACCCATCAAAGGCACATCCAATCCCTTGTAATAGGGTTTTTCCATGCTTATTTTGATCTGTGTCTTAGAAACGAGAGAATTAAAATAAAACAGGAAATTCAGAAAGATCCCCACAGGACACATATGGACAGCTTCCTATAAGCTCTTCATGAAGTCCTTGCTGTCCTTTACCCAATTTCTTCTTGGGCCTTTGCCATGGTCATTCAGTGCTAGTTCAGCACCCAGCCATCAAGAAAAGAAGGTATCAAATAAAAGCATCAGACTGAATGTTTCTAGAAGAGCTGCTGACAACAGCCATTGAAAAAGGCAGAAAGACGTTCAAAAAGGTGCTTTTTCCTACAGAGTAGGAAAGTCAACGTGGAAAGCAACAAGGAACAGCTCACCTAGATGCTTCAGATTACACCATAGCCATACACATCACTGAATTTCATGTTGCTATTGTCTACTGGCTTTTTTTCACTGTTTATTCTTGGAGTGACAAGGCCAAAATAAAACAAAGTAAAATGACTGGTAACATTTCAGTCAACTACAGAAACTTGTGGTAAAGGTTAAGGACCTCAGTTTCCAATCCTGTCACTGGTTTAAAGATAAATTTGCACACTTCCCTCTCTTTCTTACCAGAGATTCAGGTACAGACTACCATTTTCTGTGCAATTTTTTGGTGAAGTTTTCCTCTGAAGGCTAATCAAGTGATTAAACTTCTTTCTTCACAACTCTGCTTATTGCTATTCAACATCCCAAGCTAAATGTGTCTCAGGGCATCTTTTACCCCCTTACTCTGAGACCAGGTCTGAATGGGATTCAGGTGATTGGATCCAAGATACATCCCTGAAAGCTCTTGTATATTTGGCTCCTCCTTTTGGCCAGTGCTGAAGTTCTCTATGCAGAAGAGTTGCTGATTTTGTCTCTGCAGAAAATACCTGCCCCTCCAGACACTGAGTGGGAAGCTTTGATGCTTAGTTGGATGTTGAATCCCACTTCCAGGATAGTGCTCATACAAACCCCTTCTTTTATTCATTCTGACTCTTCATTTTTTTCTTGCTGTATCATTCCATCTCAGTTGTGGAGACCATAAACACAATCAACACTGTGAGACACTCAGAATATCCAACTGGGTCTACATAAGTACTGAAGAAGGAAAGGTGCATTTGAATCAAGGAGTTTATTTACCCTTCCAAAGAAAAAAACACTCTTTGGGTTTTTTTTCTGACTTCCCTCTAAATGAGAAATTGAAAGAAAACAAAAATAACTTGAAGTTGGGTGAAAGAGAGGGGGAGTGTCAAAACTAAGGAAAGAAGATTCCTTTGACCCCAAGACTCCCTTCAGATATTTCTTCTAGTTAAAAAAGCGCAGGTATTAGGAGTGCTCCCTCCATCCACACTAACTTCTTCCTCTGCTCTTCTCATTGTTATTTCCATTTTACAGGTACAGAAGCAGAAGTGAAATGTTGTACAAGACTTCCTGAAAATGACCTGGCAGGACTGTGGCAGAGCTGTGAACCCTCTCAAACCATGTGTTCCACGATGCCTCTGTCTCCTACATTACATCTTTCCTGCCCATTAAACTTCTCTTTTCTGACGGATGTGTGTCTCCTGTTTCTTGTCCAAAAGAATTATGATCAGCAAAGCAAGACTGAGTGTAACGAGTACAATTCATTTCAATGTGTAATTCCCTCTACTTACAATGTTAGGAGCCATAAGATGTGCCCCTGAGCAATCTTTCAGTGCAGATGCAGGAATCCTATTCAACACCTGCATCAAAGCAGTTCTTTGAGAAACAGCTCTCACACCGGACTGCTACATGGTGAATATCTGAACCAGAGGAGGATAAAATCAGCTCTGAATTTCTCTAGTCTGGAATCTTCTGCGGTATCAGCCAAAAGCAGTAAGTAGGTCTGACTTCTGGGAAGGTCTCATTCCAAACTCTAGTAGTCATAAGTAATTTACACCCCAAAGCAAAAGTCTGTCTTTCCTTCTTCCAAAATGCCTTACAGCATTAGTTTTAATAGCCACGTGGAAGCAAGTTTCCAATCACACAGTGTATTTTCATATATCCATTTTAATAACGTAATACAGATCTTTTAACCACTGCTCCAAGAGGAGAAATATCTCACTTAGCAAGTGAGGTAATATTAGACAGTAAGAGCCTCACTGCAGGCAGCTGGAAGAAGCAGCTCTTGTTCATGCACAGATGAGTCCCATGACATACAGTGAGTCTAGCATCTCTAGGGGACACTGGACCAGTTGCCTGTGCACTGGACAGAGGCTCACTGCGTTCACAGACAGTCAGTCACATCTGGCACGTGCTCAACTTCCCTCCTCCACTTGTACATCTCTGCACGGAAGACCCTGGAGAAAATAACAGCCACCAAATAACCATCTCAGTCTTTTGCTTCACAGCATCCCTACTTACTGTCAAACACAGCACAGAGAAGATGAAGGCATAACAGACACTGGACTTGATGACAGGCTGAGTTACTGTGACGTAGCAGTGACTGAAGCAGCAAAAAGATGCCAGTAAGATGGCCAGAAATATTGGTTCTACAAAAGAGAGCAATGGAAGGTATGTGTCCCCCAGCTTCAGAGAATGTGAAGGAGGAGAAGAGGGAAACCAGCAGTTAATGGTCTTACCAAGAGACTTCTCTGATCTCTTTGGTGACTGGACATGCTGAATGAAGTATATTCCTTCTCACCTGATTTTCCAGTGAGAACTGGGATGAATGTGCTTTGTGCTAGGAGCATTCTTGCCCTTTGCTTTAAAGCACAAATCTACAGACAGAGATTGAACTAAATTTAGTTTTTCTTAACGGCTGCCATGAAAAATAAGAAGAAAATGGAATAGTCATTGATGGAGAACTCCACTGTAGGAACAAACAATGAACGTCCAGGAAGAAAAAGTTACATAATCTTTCTAGGGCAACAATAGCTAATGAGAGCTATTAGCACTGTTTCTTATTTTCCTAGTTAAGGAAAAAAAGTGGCAATTTTCATTTTCTTAGAGAAATGGCTTACTGAAGAATTCACTATAATTTCTCATAATTTCTACTTCCTTACTGACTTTATTATAAAGAACAGATACACAAAATACAGAGATTTTTGGTGGTTATTTGTTCTCTGTGAGCACTTGCACTCCTAGAATGCAACTGGACAAGCTGATTTAATCTTCATGTGAATGAATAATGAGCAGTAGATGACTCACGATGACACAGGCACCAGGCAGCCTTTATACACACAGCTTTTGACACCTCATCTAAAATTCATTCTATGCTTCAGTCTGTAGCCTCTTCTTTGACTTTGAAGATGTTGATTTCCTTTTGTTGTAGCTTATTAGCAACGTTTTTGGCATTTGATTGTTTCTGCTTAACCATCAGCCCCAGGGGACAGACAAGGAGAAAAAAGGGAACTCCCTGGACAGAAAGAAACACCCAGTAAGGTTCAGATCGTCACGCAGGTTGCTGGCTTCCAGAAAATGTATTTCATCCCCTCCAGGCCAGCCAGCATAACACATACATTTTCATCTCCTCGAAAGGCTGATTCAGTCATGCTGCCCATGGTCATATTCCATCAATAAAGGCAATCAATCATCATCAGCAGCATTCCCAGAGTCAAGCACAGTGATCAGAGCCCCTCAGACAGCATCCTGCAATACCTCCCACTGCTGCTCCTGCTCTGTAGTGGTGGATGCTGGGTTGACAGCCCAACCCTGATTCCACACACCAGCAAATGCTGCAGCTCCACAAGCTATATATAAATGCACGTACACAAAGACACTAGAAGTACCAACATTTGCAGCTCTCATGGGTTCTAAGGTGATGTAAAAGGGATCTCCATTTCTGAAAAGCTTTGTATCACATCATTAAAAGGTTCTGAGCATGACTATAATGAAGCATTGGTAGGAAAAGAACTGGGACACTATTCCTTACCACCAGCCACCCAGAGCAAGAACAGGGACTTTCTGGTCTATGAAACTATTGTAAAATCAATGCTGGTTGAAAAGTTTGGGTAAACAAAACTGTTACAACACACTTCATTAATTCTTTGTTCTCTCTTAGCTTAAATGGTCCTTTAAAAGCCCCTTCAGTGAGCAGGGAACTTCTATCACTGCAGATTTCACGGTGTCTTCAGAAACGACCTCCTGGTGGTAAGTAGGTAGTAGTGCCCTAGGTGGAGATGTCCCTACTTCTGTAAGGAGGAGCTTGGACCAGATGACCTCTAGAGGTCCCTTCCAGCCAAGAATAGAATAGAATAGAATAGAATAGAATAGAATAGAATAGAATAGAATAGAATAGAATAGAATAGAATAGAATA